>JAODAL010007991.1:0-121106 GCA_025379985.1 Phyllomedusa bahiana | reverse complement strand
CTGTAAGGGGGGTTTTTTCCTTTCCCCAGGTTTTTTTCAAAATCAATTAGGGCGCCAAACAGTCAAAATGTTTTTGGGGAGCCCGGGGAAAATAGGGTTCTTGGGGTACATATTTATTTCCCTAGTGCTTAAGTATGGATCCAAAAAAGGGTTTTTTGGCCGTTTTTTCCCGTTTATTTAAGCGCGTTTTACATTCTTTTTACCCCCAAAATTCCAGTATGTCTTATTTTGGGGGTTTTTTTATATGGGCAGGTTATAGGGCCGCTGTAAAAACGGTTATTGGGTCGGTGCAGGGGGGTTGGGCCCAAAGCTGTAGCGGGTATGGGGCCCCAGCTTTAGAAAGGTATAGGGGGCCAAAGCGGGTTGAGGTATAGGGCCAGCTGTAGGCGGGTTTTAATAGGGCCAGTTTTTAGAATTTTATGGGGCCCCAGCTTTTAGAAAGTTTTGGGCCAGTTTGAAAGGCAGGTTTTTAGGGCCAGCTGTAGGCAGGTATGGGGCCAGTGTAGACGGGTTTTAGGGCCAGCTGTAGGCTGGTTTTGGGCCCAAGCTGTTGGGACGGTTTTGGGGCCCGGGCGGGTTAACGGTTTATGGGGGAAGTTTGTAGGAAAGGTATAGGGCCAGTTTTGTAGAAAGGTTTTTTGGGCCCAAAGCGTAGGCAAAAAAAAACACCTTTCCCGGGGCCCCCCGGGCCTGCTCCGTCTCCCGGGGCCGCCCCTCGGCTCCGCTCCGCCCCCGCCTCCTGCGGCTCCGCCCTCCCGCGCCGCCTCCTCGTTTGCCCCGGGGGCTCCCGCGCCAGCCCCCCTCCTGGGCCTGCTCCGGCTCCCCGCGACCCAACCGGCAAAGGAAAGGGGAAAGTCATCGGGCCCGCAAAGTTTTTACTTTGGGGTTTACGTCTTACTTTAGGCGACCTCCCCTGGACCCCCGGGTACGTTTTACTATGGGGGTGTCTTACTATCTGGGAAAAAAACCGGGGGGTTTAACTATTTTTGGGAAAAGGAAGATCCAACTTTTTTTTGGTTTTGCAAATTTTATCGCAAAAAAAATTTAAGAATTTTTCCCTGATTTTTTAAAACCCCTCACTGACCTTTTTGGAAAAAGGGGCTGACCCCACCTCCGGGAAACCCCCTGGGGCCCGAGCAAGCTTTTTATCCCTTTTAAAAAAAATTTTTTATTCTGCACCTGTCCCTGGCCCACCCAAAATCCAGAAAAACCTTTTGTCGTAGAGGTGGAGCATCTGAAAAAGGGGGTGGGGACCCGGGCCCTTTGTTACAGGGAACTAAACCCTTTTAATACAAATTTCCTCCGGGCCCTTTCCCCCTTCTTCCAAAAAAAATTTCCCCCAAACCCCCGGGTAAAACTACGATTTGGGTTAAAAACGGGAACTGCTAGCCTAAAATGGGCTTTTTTGGAAGAGTGGGGAACCCCTTTTGGGGGGTTGCCAGGCCCAATAGGGAAAATGTTCTTACTGATCTTTAAAAACCTGGTGTATTTTAAACCATGTAAAGGGGTTTTTTTGAACCCCGTCAAGCACGAGGGGTTTTGTTTTTTACTAGGTTTAACTTTGTGGTGCCCTATGTCCAGGGGAAAAAAATTTTTAAGGCCGACCCCCTTTGTCCCAAAAGCTTTGGTATAAGTGACATTCGGGGGAAAGGAACCCAAAAATTCCTCTTTCCCCGGGAAAGTAGTTGTTGCTCCCCTTCCCTTTCTGACTTAGTCTCCCCCAATTGCAAAATCGAAGGGGTTTTCCCCCCCCCCCCAGTCTCCCCCCCGGGGAAAAAGGTTTGGGTTCCTTGTCATCTTCGTTTAAATTTCTTGGAGGGGGTTCACCCTCATTCTTTTCTAGGCACCCTGGCATGGGGCATGGGGATACCTCCGGCTCATACTATTGGTGGCCTTCGTGGCAGCGGGGGATGTAGGGAATTTGTTCCTGCTTGGGGAAATATATAAAAAGGGAAAAGGGTTTCCCCCCGAAAAACCCCCCGGGAAAGGATTATTGCCCCTTTCCCCCTTTTCCCAATGGGCCCTTTGGGTTTTCTCACATATCTATGGTTTTAATTACTGATCTTCCTTTTTCCCAAGGTTAGGTCAGAAATTTTGGGGTAGTGGTGGATTGTTTTCTCAAAAAATGTGTCCCCTTTTATTGTTTTTAAAGAAACACCTTCATCCCCAAAACCCCTCGCCGTTTATTTGTTGTCACATATGGACTCCAGGGTTTATTCTTCCAGTATTGGGGTTGTAGGGGGGAAACAGTTTGTGTAAAGGTTTTCTGGGGGAGCTTTTTTGGGGTTTTGGCTGGGCATTTTTCGTCCTTCTCCTTCCCTTTCCCCCCCGAAATTTAAGGGGAAAGACTGAAAGATTTAACCGTAACAAAGAACAAATCTAAATGTTATGTTTGGGAAAGTGCCCAAAAGGGAGATGGAGTGAGTAATTCCCTTTAAATAATATGAGAATTCCCTCAACCCGATTATCTCCCTTTTACTGTAATTACGGCTTTCACCCCAGGAAACCCCCGCCGAAAACAGGTTGCGAATTTAAGTTCCCCTTCCGTTTAAAAAAAACGCCTTTCAAGCGCTGTGCACATTTGGGGGCTAGGAGTCGGGGGCCCTCTAAAAAAAACCCCCAAAACAACAAAAAATTAAAAATATGTAATAGAAAAACGGCCCCGGGCCCTGAATATACTGTCGGTGAAAAGGGGGTGGGGCTTTGACGAAAAATCGCCCCCCTTTTGGGGGCCCCACCTTCTACTAAGTTCGTTTCCTCGGTTTTTTTGGGGTCCCTTTGTTATCTCTGAAAAAATTTTTAAACCCGGGTTTTCTTTTAGAATTTCGGGGCCCTTCCCAAAAATTTCCCCCCCGCATTCATCCCGTGTTTCCCCAAATCTTTACTTAAAAAGGTACATTCCCGCTGTGGGTCGGTCGTTCCCCCCCCCCCCGCCCCCGTGGTTATACAAGGGGGGTTTTGAATATTGAAATTGAGGTTTTTAATTGACTCCCTCAGAGGGCCAGAAAGCTCTCCAATAAACCCAGTTCCTGGAAAGGGTTTTATGGTCCAGGGAAATGGGTGTGGGTGGCAAACTAGGGGGTTGCACGCTCCCAGGGGCTTTGTGGAAAAAGTTCACCAAGCTAACCCTTTCCAAAAACCGGGGGATCTAAGGAGGGGCCCGTGGCCCTCATGGGAAGGGGGGGGGCGTCACATTCATATCAAAATGGCTCTGGTCGTCGGGTTGAAGGCCCCCCCCTCCCCCCCCCGAAAAACCATTTAAATTTCGGCTTTGCTTTATCCTTGTGCCCCAAGTCCTCTACCTTTGGGCGTTAATTGAAGGTTTCAAGCAAAGAGCCCGTTCATGCAAGAGCCCCCGGAATTTTTCAGGAAAATGCCCCCCCCCCAAGAAGAACCTGGGCCCCCCCCCCCGCCCCCCCCCCCCCCCCCCCCAATTCCCCCCCCCAAACCCCCCCCCCAACCCCCCCCCAAAGACCCCCCCTTCCCCCCCCAAAACTGTTCCCCCCCCCGATGAAAGGGGGCCCCCCAAAACATTGGTTTTGACCCCTTACCCCCCCGGAAAAGCCCCAAATTTTTTCCCTTCCTGACAGAGCCCTGGTTTTAAAAAAACTGACATGTGTCACTTTTTTTTGAGAATAACTTTTTGGGCACTTTTACCTATCCCCAAATGATTCAAAATTTTTTCTGTTACAAAATTTCTAAAAATATAAATCAAAATTCCCCAAATAAAATTTTTTTTTAAAAAAAAAATTCCCCCAAAAATTCCCAAAACCCCCCCCCCCCCCAAAAAACCCCCCAATTTTTAATTCCCCCCCCCCAAAAAACCAAACCCCCCCCCAATTCCCCCCCCCCATAAAACCACCCCCATTGTTCCCCCCCATTAAGGGTTTGGATCATTTTTTTAAAAAAATTTTTTTTTTTTCCCCATTAAGGGGCTTTGAAATTTTAGTAGTTTAAATTTTTTACAAAATTTTAAGAAAAATTTGCCCAAAAAAGATTTTTTTTTTTTGGACCAATCCAGTTCGGGGGGCTTTGAGGGGCCTGTATGTTTGGGAAAACCCCTCTAAGAAAAGACACCCCCTTTAAAAAATTTTTTAAAAAAGAAATTTTAAAAAAGTTTGTTGACCCCTTTTGATATTTTACAGGAAAAAAAATTTAAAAACCCAAAAGGGGTTTGGTTTTGAAAAATTTTAAAAAAAGTACTTTTTTTTTTAAAATTTCCAATTTTTTTTTTCATTTTTTCACTTGAAAAAACAGGGATTTTGACCATGGAAAAATTAAACTTTTAACATCGATTCCTCAGTTTTGACTTTTTCAGAGATATCCTTTTTGGGGCCTTTTAGGCGCTTTTTGGCAAAACCAGAAGCCTCAGAATAGGGGTGCACTCCCGGATTTGGGGTCTTTTTTTCATTCAATTTATTTGGGGCGCCTTTTCACGTTTGCGGACACCCTAAGGTCCCAAACCCAAAAATAAACCCCCCAAAAAAGACTTAAAACGGGAAAAATACCCCCCTTCCCCGAGGTCCCAGGGTATATCGACCCCTTTTTTTTTTGGTCGGTCGAAAAAAATTAATTTTTTTTTTTTTCCAAAAATCTGCAATTTTAGCTGAAAATGTTTAATTTTTAAAGGGAATCCTGGGAAAAAAGCATCCAAATTGTGTTCGTTTTCTTAAAAGTTCGGCAATACCCTACATGTGGGTTTTTACATGT
Organism: Phyllomedusa bahiana; assembly: GCA_025379985.1. Lineage (NCBI taxonomy): Eukaryota > Metazoa > Chordata > Amphibia > Anura > Hylidae > Phyllomedusa > Phyllomedusa bahiana. The sequence continues at coordinate 116,396 of JAODAL010007991.1, read as the reverse complement.
GTTTGGGGTATGACGGGTTTTAAAGGGAGGGAGTGTTTTTGGCTTTTGGAGCACAGATTTTGGTGGGTCCATGTCGCATCTGCAAAGCCCCCCAAAGTACTAAAAAAGGTGAAAAGTTTCCCCAAGAAGTGCCCCTTTTTGGTTTCAACCCCCTCGGGATCTCATTAGGGGTGTTTTTTCTGCTTTTGGGGCCGGGGTTCCGTATTTTTTTTTGCATTGGGCCATGAAAATGGGGGGGGAAAAACGCGTTCCCCCATTTTTTTTTGGGCTTCATTTTTACGTATTCGCCTACAGGATAAATGAGAGTAATTTAAATATGGGAGTGGGGTACAATTACAATGTATAAATTTTTATACGTATTACTCGGTAAAAGCCGCCCCTAGTATAACCCGAGGCACCTACTTTTGAAAAAAAGGGGAAAGCTTATTGTTTCGATTTTTAAGCCTGGGTGGAAAGAGCGGTATGGTAAATTTTAAAAATAAAAATAGATACCAATAAAATTTTCATAGGCGTTTTAATGTCCCCCATAGGCAGATATAGGAGTTTATGTCCCCCCTAGGAGGTTTTAGGCGTTTAATGTCCCCCCTAGGCAGATTAGGTGGTAAAGGCAATTTAAATGTCCCCCATAGTTATCCAAAAAAGAACCAGAAAGATGGATAAAAAAATTTAAAATTGCTTTATTCTAGTAGTTTAAAATGCAACAATTAAAAAAAAAAAAATTATTGTTTATTGAAAAAAACCGACAGTAATCGGGAGAGTACACATCCTCCAAATATATAGTGTTTTTATAAGACCAAAATATACATGCAAAGTACCATTAAAAAAAATATCAGACCTGTGGGGTGATTAATTTAAACCCATATACATAGATTAATAATAGAGTTGTACATCATGTAAAAAATTATTTCTAATACCTTCCACTAGTCCTCCCCGTATCCTATATATATAATATATATATATATATCAAAGGAAAAAAGTGAATGGTACACTCCCTCTAGTATCTGCTATCAAAATTTGGGAAAAGCATGTCAATAGTGTTCTTTTGGATCATAAAGATACAGTATAGTGGTCAAATGCTTACCCGAGAAAATAGGTTGTACCCGCCCCCCCAGCGGTTTTGCCAAGTATCGTTCCTCAAGGGGTACAAACAATATTTTTCCCTCCTGTTTAAAAGCGGCATTCAAGCGGGGGATTTTTTGCCGGGCCGTACAGCGTTCGGAAGGGGCCGGTCACTGCCCGCTTCGGCAGCCCCGCGTCATGCGCATGGCGGAATAATTCATTTCCCGGAATGGGCCGAGTGCTTATGGAGCCAGGTCGCGACGGACCCAAAATGCCCCCCCACATGCGGTGCGCACCACCCCGTGACGCCAGCAGGTATTTAGAATAGCTTTTTGTATCAAAGGAGTAGGGACAACGAACAGAGATTTTATCGCTTTATAACCATACATTTGTTTTTTAGGTAGTTCCCCCCCCAAATGTCCTTTATTATCATCATTTTTGCCTTACTATGAGCCCCCATGTTAAAAAAGAGAAAAGTTAGGAATAAAAGTTACATAAATTTTTTTTCTTTCGTTTTGGGTAAGCCCAATATCCATTTTGTGACTTTGGGGCAATATTACAATATTTGTCTTGGCATCGGAAGGGTATTCAGATTTCCCCCCAGAGTGGGAATATGTCCATAACCCTCTAAAAGGGGTATAAAAATTGAAATTGTTCAAACATTAAAAAAAGAAAGAAAAAAAAAAATATTTTTAAAACCTATAATATATACAAAGGAACATGGAATATATTACTATTTTAAAGATGCGGATTATAAAAATGTATCCATATGTTTAAACCTAAAAAGGAATATTACAAAAAGGGAAAAAAATTTAATTTCTCATTAAGTAGTCGGTGCATAGTACCCAAAATAGTGATCCATTTGGTTTCTTTTTGTTCAAGGGCTCGCATATAATTCCCACCCTAATCCCCAGAGGGAAACTCAATACCCACACCTTTAACATTTTTGGTCCAAGCGTGATATTTCAAAAAGTGTCTGGGAAGGGTTTTATTTGGGAAAATATTTCATCCTGTTGTTTAGCTGTTTAAATGGGGGGGGACATGCTAAAGAAACCCGATTTTTAAAGTTCACGTGTGTGATGCCGAATATTTTTCTTGCAGGGAAATTGAGAAATATAGAAAACGTTTTTGTACCACAAGTAAATGTGACGAATTTGTTTAAACCCGATCCATTGAGGACCCAAAATGTATCGAATATATATTAAGAGGCAAACAGTTGCCGCATGGAAAAAAAACACGTTTTGGCCCTGAGTGAAATGGGTTGCGATTCGCAACTACATAAGGCTCTTAACCAAACGTCTTTGTGTTAGGTGTTTCTCGCTTATATGGGATAGTGGAAATCTCTCTGGCCAACACGGGTCTTTTTTGATACCCCCAATGTTTTTTAAAAAATTTTTGCGGTAAATTGGCCCATTGTTATTATATGTAGTTTAAAAACCGCACCGAATTTTCCCATTTTTTCTCTTTTGTTTAATAAGGGTTTTCTAGGGTCGCCCGGGCCCCGGTAATAGGTTTTTTTCATAGATCTATTGCATATCCACGCTTGACAGCGCTTGTCTCAAGTATTGCTTGGTCTCGAATTTCGATTCGCGGGAACGATACGTCGAAAATGGAAAAAAAATGCCCGTTGGGACGCTCTGATAGTAGGGTTTTGGGAAAGAGGGGCATTTTAATAGTGAGTTTGTGCAGCCCCTTTGATGACATCTGTTTGCAATGGTTCCCATAAATTTCATGAATACTAAAAATTCCCCCGTCGGGGGTCCGCTTTGAATTTTAATTTGAATTATTTGAATTACAATTCAAAAATTCCCATGAACTGTCAGTTGTAACGGGCCCGTGCCATAAAAAAAGCAGTGTCTATGTACCTAACCCAACATTTCCCCGATGATGTTGTATTTATCGCCCTGAAAAATTCTCGCCCCCAGTACCCAGGAATGGGTTTGGGCATACCCCGGACGCATGCCGCACCATAGCCTACCTTGGCTTTGTATATAAAAGGTGTCTTTGAATACGAATAAATTAGGGTCAGAATAAATCGTAGTGGTCCATAAACAGGTACATAGATCTACTTAAACCCTCTAGAAAAAAAAAATTCCCCCTTTTTAAACCCTTGGAGGTGTTTATTTGGGATACAAGACCCAACGTCTGCTGTAACAGATACACGCCCCTGATTCCCTTAAACCCATCTATTGTTTAAGTTTCATCTGTCGTATCCGGAGTGGATGGTTTAACTCAACCCAATGGCTTAAGATAGTGGTTATGAATTTGCAGACCGTATTGACAACCCGCCAATCCCGGGGCACTATAGGGCGCCCGGGTGGACTGGGAGGGTCCTTGTGAATTTTTGGGAGTAGGTACAGGGTGGGAATTTTGGGGAGTTTTTACCCTCGTATTCATACACTTTTTTGGTGTAATCCCCCTCTGAAATGCCCCTTTTCTAGCAAAACCCCCAATCCTTTAGAGAAAGAATAAGGGGGTTTTGAGAAACTTTTTATAAATTAATTTATCTCTTAAAAAGTCGGGAGCTTCTTTTTTTTAATTTACAATTGGCCAGATCACTATGTTTCCCCCTTGTCGCGGTTTTTTAAAACAAGGGCCTGCAATGATGAGTTCTTTTAATGCATTTCTTGATTTTAGTCGGTTTTCCATACCCGATTTTTGGTAAAAACCTTCATATCAGAAATGACCAGTCTTACGAAATTTCCACTTGGGGGGGGTTGGGGCAAGGGGGGGAAAAAACCTGCGATTGGCCAAAGATGGAGGGGGAAATTACCTGAAGATGGTTCATTTTTTCAGCTACAGTTCCCCCAGTACAGAGGGGAAAGGGTCTTTCGTCCTTGTATTTAACTCATTCTTCTTTATTGGCATGTAATTTTTTTAGGTAAGTTTCTCCAAATAGATGTAAGTCTTTTGGGCTGTAAAGAAAAGAAATGGTTGTGGGTGAAAAGTCAATCCCCCAAAATAAGCCTCTTCCTGTGCTGGAGTTAGCCATGTGGGATAGATTGATTTTCCCTTTATCTTATTTCTTGTGGATTACCCGCTTCATGAGGGGAAGGAGCCCCGTCTCTTCCCGGATTGTTCTTCCTTTTTTGTTTGTGACTTTTGTCCGGGTGTCTTAATTCGACCATATTTTGTTTTAAACGAAGAAGTTTTTCCTGAGATGGGTCGAGTAGAGACCCCGATTAGATTGGATCGCGAACCACTTCTGTTTGTTCCCTCTATAATTGTTTCCCCGATGCAAGTCTGTGCCGTAATTTTTTAGATTGAAATTTTTTTTCCCTTTTTTTGATCTTTTTTCGTTCTATTTTAAAACTTGTCACCTCCGCATCGGGTTTTCCTTTTTTGTTTGTTTTTAGGTCAACCCCTTTCAATACCCTTTGTGTAGTAGTTTAAATTGTAAAGTAATTTTCCCAAAGAATCCCTTTAGAAAAAAGTTATTAGCTGTTCTTCCCATTTTCCTTTTAGGATTGTCCTCAACCAAAAAAAGTGGGGGACTTTAACTCTCAACCCCCCAGGTACAACCCCCTTTTGGGTAGAATTTTTCCAAAAAGGTTTAGCCCCCAACCTTGAGTCGCTTTTAGTAATCCCCTCCATTTTTTTTTAAGTTCCCTTTTGTCTATATTTTTTCCCCTTTTAAAAACCCTGTCATAGTGGACTTTCTTTAAACATTATTTAATTTTTGGTCCATGTAGATAGGGACCTGAAATCCCTGTCAAATTGAGACCTGGAGACTGTGAAAAAACACAGATAAATTTTACAATCCCAAATACACTTTTTTCCCGGAAAAAAATCTTGGAGTGGGCCAGGGTTAAGTTTTCGACCCTTATCATAGTAAATCCCCCCCCCAAATAAGCTTTTAATTTAAACCCAAAAAAAAAAGAGGTCTAGGATAAAATATCAAAGTTGCTTTATTCATACTCTGTTTAAAATACAATTATAACAAAATTAGTGTTTATTGAAAAAATCCCGACAGTAATCGGCAAGTACAAATCCTATAAATATATTTTGTATAGAACCAAATATACAGTACCAAAGCACCATGTAGTGAAATCAGCGCTATGAGGTATAGTCACAAACACCATATACATAGATATAGTAACAGAGTTCGTACCTCTATAGGTTATAATCTCTTATACTTACACCTGTCCTCCAAGTATCCTTACAAATTTATTTCGGGGACCAAGTGTAATGGTACACTATAATCCATGCATAATGGCATCTTATTGGGAAAAGACATTCAAGTAAATAGTTATTTTAGTCATAATAAGTATAGTATAATGGTCAAATAGCTACCAAAACAGTAGTCTAGGTTGTCTGCACCCCGACGCGCGTTTCGCCAACAATATCGCTTCCTCAAGGGGTAAAAAACTACATTGATCTCCACCGTTAAATAGCACTATTCACAGCTGGAGAGTTATTACCGGCGCACGTTCCGAGTTCGAAGGAGGGCCGATCAATGCCACGCTTCCGGCAGTCCCGCAAATCATGCGCATGCGTGGAAGGACTCACTTTCGGACATGCGCCGAGTTGCGTTACTGGACGCCAAAGGGGGAGGGGGGGGGGGAGTTCGCGACGGACGCATGACTCCTCCCACACTGCACGTGCGCCATCCCAGTTAAGCCAGCAAAAACTTGGAATAGCTTTATTATACTTCAGGAGAACCCCCCTACGGACAAAAAACAAGAGATCTCTATTTGGCGTCTTATGTATAAGCATTTATATTAAACAATTAAACCCCAATCCCCTTTTCATTATTACCATATTATAAATACATGCAACCACACATGTTACAGAATAGAAAGAAAATAGGGACATTAAGACAGCAGTTCGTACATGTGTTTTACTCACTTTCAATTACGTCTTTGTCCTAACTTCTCATATACTGATGTTCACGGTGGTATTGCCAACAGTATTGTAACCATCAATACTGGGTTTCAGAGTCTCATGACGTAAAGTGTGTCCGTATCAAATATTATTTTCCACATAATTTTGCAATTAAATTCTTTCCAATCAGAACAATGTCGATTTTCGGGATTGTTTTCTCATTTTGTCTCTCATAGTTGAGGGTCTAACTATTATAGTCAACTTACAGGCTTCTATTTGTGCATACATTTTAAGTGGGAGAAATTGCACAATTGGTGGCTGACTAAATACTTTTTTCTCCACTGTAAATCTACCCATAATGACTAGTGTTGAGCGATTTTTTCGGACAGTTGGAATATCGAAGGTTTTTTATGGTGATCGAAATTTCCAGATATAGCGATAATGTAAGGTGAAATTGGCATCATCTATTACGATCGCGCCTTTTTCGGAGCGTCCTATACATTTTGGGGCAGCAAATAGATTTATCGAATAGAGCAGGGTGAGATGTGTGTGTAGAGTCATGACTGGATGTGTATGGTTGCGATGGCTGGAAAAATCCACATGACCTCGTTTTACATAGAACAGAGTTTCCGTTTCCAGCATACAGTGTCTCCTCAGGTTTCTTAGGGATAGGACTGCGCTATGCCTGTGGCCAAACAGCTCATCGAAATTAGTCTATTTTGCACAGAGAAACCTCTACTATTAGCTGTGATCCTTCCAATTTAGTTAGATGAGAGATTTGAAGTACATTTTTATGTAGTTAGCTAGAGAATTTTAAAGCAAGCTCTACAGCGTAATTAAGGCGGTGGGAGCGGGGGGGCCCCCACGGCGGGGCGAACACAGACAAGCTCTATCTATAAAGAACTCTGGATAAAGTTCACCAAGACTTAGTGTAGACATTGTATGTGGAATATCTTTATTATTAACAGTTTTGCTATTGAAATATTTCCTGGATATTGGGCAGCCTGAACTTATATTGGATACCACATCGATTTCTAGTAACACTGGCAGGTTCTCCCCTCCCCTTTGTTAGCTGATTCTCCTCTTTATTATCAGTATTACATTTCAGATAGGTGTTCATTTTCAATTGTTAACTATTACACCTGTGACTGTTGATTTATCCACCTTGCAGTTAAATTACCAATTACAGCATCTTTCCCTGTAGTCCAGCATTAACCCCCCCCCCTGTTTGTTTGTTGCCAAAAATACCGGGTATCGTACGAAAACATCACAGTTACGTGTTTTTTGACTGTTGCGCACCCAGCATTGTTCATTGGAAGCAGCATCCAACGTAAATCTTTAAAACAGCAATTCTATTATTCACCACAGGTGAATTGAAAGGTGCAAAAAATATCGTTTATTATACCATAACATATCAGTTACGTGTTTTTTGACTTTTGCGCAACCCAGCATTGTTCATTGGACGCCAGCACTACGTAAATCTTAACAACTGCAATTCTATATTCACCACAGGTGAATTGAAGGTGCAAAAAATATCGTTTTTTACTACAAAACATAACAGTTACGTGTTTTTTGACTTTTGCGCCACACAGATTGTTCCATTGACGCAGCATCTAGTAAATCTTAAACAGCAATTCTATTATTCACCACAGTTGAATTTTGGAAAGGTGCAAAAATGTGTGTCCGTTTATTATATAAAAACTGAACAGTTTCGTGTTTTTTGGGAACTTTTGCACACCCAGCATTGTTCATTGATGCAGCATCTAAGTAATCTTAAAACAGCATTTCTATATTAACCACAGTGTGAATTGAAGGTGCAAAAATACGCTTATTATATCAAACATAGTTACGTGTTCTTTTGACTTTTGCGCACCCAGCATTGTTCATGAGCAGCATCACGTAAATCTTTAAAACAGCCAATTCTATATTTTCATCCACGGTGAATTGAAAGGTGCAAAAAATACAGTTTATTATATCAAATACATAACAGTTACGTGTTTTTTACTTTTGCACACCCGCATTGTTCATGAACGCAGCACTATGTAAATCTTAAAACCAGGCATTCTATTGTCACCACAGGTGATTGAAAGGTGCAAAAAAATTTACCGTGTATTATACGAAAAACACAACAGGATACAGGACATAAAGACTCCTTTTCCCGGCACTTTTTACTCTGGGGGTCAGACAGGTTAAATGTCATTCTGCGGTCCAGGGAAGGTATAGTCAATGTTCCAGTGAACTAAAATGGTGGTTGAAAGACTCCTTTTTGCGGTACTTTAAGTCTGGGGGTCATGACAGGTTTGCGGGTCATGTGCGTTCTAGGACAGGATATTCAATGTACGGTTCAAGTAAACTTGATGGTTCAAATCATACTGCCTTCTGGCACTTTTTCATTTGTGGGTGATGAGCAGGTTTTAAGGGTCTTGCTGTGGTAATCGACAGGGTAGTAAATGGTCTGTGACTTTTTTTCTGTGACTTATATATACCTAAGTGTGTTGCTTAAGATGTAGCACGTATCCATTTGTCCTGTTGTGGATGTTAATTTCAGCTTCTCCAGGCCTTGTTTTAGGTGTAATAATGAAGGTGTTGTTGCTCTCCCATAGACTTTAATGGTAATCGCATCATAATCGATGCTCACTATCGAAAAACCTTATCGATAGCGGCCGACTATCGACTATCGCTCGATCTCGATAGCCAACGCAATCGCTCAACACTAATAATGACTCCACATGCTCATTTCCTGTATCTATATTTTCCCGCAGTGATGGCTTCAGACAGGATTTAACATAAAGACATACATCTCCCCCTCCCGGTTTTTACAATCTCTTCTAAAAAAAACTGAAACCCCGTAAGTTAACTGCCCAGTAATATGTCTTGTTAGGACTGCACTACTCCCCCTTTAAGGATTGTTTGCTGCAGCCTCAGCCAGCGTTCGGTTTGGTGCTTAGTGGGTTAAACACTTGAGCCAGTCCCTGGCTGGGGAGGGGGATTTAAACCTCTGTCTGCCTGGCCCTGTCGGTGATTGCTTCTGTGTCCTAGCTTCTGTTTGTGCTCTGCTGTGTTGATTTAGCTGTTTTTTTTTTTATTTTAGCTTGTCTTTCTTGTTGCTCTCCTGTCTTATCCTTTGGTATTGCATATACTCCTGTTATGACCTCGGCCCATTTGACCATTCTCTAGTTGTTTTCTGTATGTGTCTGTTTCCCATTTGTCTTCTCTTTATCTTCTCTTTGTCACCTGTTTATCAGGGAATTGTTCAGGAAGAGGTTTGTGTGTGTGATCGCCCTTCTCAGGTTGGGTATTCTGCCAAGGCATAGCATGCCAGGGTGAGATTTACGGTGTCCCTTACAGGTCTCATCCAGTCATGTCTCAGTTATCCCCACTATGTCAAATTTTTCTTCAGCAATAAATAATTCTAATTAATTTATTTTGCTGGTGAGAATCCTGCCATTGGTCAGCATGCAATTTAGAGATTTTTTTTTCATTTTGTGAACCCTGACCTTATTAACTATCACTACCCCCTCCCTCCACTACACTCCCTGATTTATTACTAATTCCCAAATTTTAACAATTTTACGCTGTATGCGTAGTTGTCCTCCCCTACAATCCCTAGTTTAAATATTCCTCCACATTACTGCCCATTTTGTCCCCCAATACAGCTGCACCCTCCCCATTTAGGTGCAGCCCGTCCCTCACATAGAGTCTGTAGCCAAAGACAGAAGTCCAGCCAGTTCTCCAAAAACCAAATCCCTCTTTCCTACAACCAATTTTTGAGCCAATTATCACCTCATAATCTCCGCTGCCTCTCTGGTGTGTCCCGTGGGAAACAGGTAATATTTCTGTAAATATTACGTTGGAGGGTCCTTGCCTTCAGATTTTGGCCTAAGTCCTCGAAAATCATTTTATGGGCACTCCACCTACTCTAACTTTGTCATTGGGCTAATGTGCACCCATGTGTATTTAGACAGATGGAGGTGTAGTTTTCCGTCACCAGCCCCCCTTACCGTCCAGTAATCTGTCAAACCTGATCTGCGATAGTGTGAATCATAGTACAGCGGGCACCAGTGTAAAAAACATAAACTGTTTGCGATGATTCTGGTCTTTCTGACAGATCGTTGTCTTGTTCCCTATAGTGGAGTCCCCAACTACCAGCACATGTCTAGCCTGTCCTGCTCTGCTATTCCGCATCTTACTTGAGCACACAGGGGTAGTAACTTGCTGCAGCAGCACTATTTTTGAACTGACATCTCCTTCATCCACCAATCTTGCAAATTTGCTGGGGTGTGCCAGATTAGGACTAGCCACCTTGATACTTTTCCCTCTACCTTTCTTCCTGACTGTCACCCAGCTAGCTACACCTCCATGCTGCCATCCCCCCAGCTTCTTCCCCAGTGAGTGCTTGCTCAGTAAGCAGCAGACTCGCTTCCAAGTTGCCAATGGATCTCAGTGTTGCCACTTGCTCTTTTAGATCTAGGATCTGGGCTTCTAAATGTGCAGTGTACACACATCTCAAACAACAGTATGCACCCTCAAATGGGTGTTCAAGGATTGCAAACATTGTACAGGTTGTGCACTGGACAACCTTGTCAATCATGGAACTCATGGTGATATTACAAAAGAGAGAGACACACAGGTATACAGTAAATGGAAAAATCAGTACAATACAATACAATACAATGCCTTCTAAACTCCCCAAATCTCAAGTCCCACACTTAAGTCAAAAAATGCACTTTTGACAAAAAAACTCACTCGCCAGTTCGGGTACTCGCTCTTTCACGTTAGCTTTAAACCTTTTTTACAACGTAGTCTGCAGTGCTGCTTCAAACCCCGCCTTCAGGAAAACAGTTGCACTCAGGATGGCATAATAGTCCTTGGACAACCATTAATAATCTCACTGATAACGTGCCATTATGCGTACATGTGTGTAGGTCTGAAAATAGCACTCAGATTTGTATCTGAATAAATCAGGATGTTTTAAATATTTTGTTTCTCTTTTCTTATCATTTACATGTCACTAACATTTAAATCATCATGTTATTTCTAGAATTCCTAGAATTTTCCTCATTAGTGTTGCAATTTCAATGTTAAGGGGTTGTTTCATTACTGATATTGATGTCATATCTCTCTGATGTCAGATAGGAGCGGGTTCCACACATCTCAAGAACGAGCCCCGAAACTTCTCTGTTTTGAACCAAGAGGTGATCATGACTCTCCCATTAAAATTAATGGAAGTTCCAAGTAAAAATATGCAGCACCACTGTACTCAGAACACGCATTAATTTCAGTGGAAGAGTCCTGACCACCTTGTCTTTCAAAACAGGGCTCGGTCTTTAGATGTGTGGGACCCGCACCTAACTGACATTGATGGTGATATGCTAGTGATATGCCATCAATATCTGTAGTTAGACAGCCCCTTTGAGATGTATATTTCCAATCCACTCCTTAGTTTGCAGGTAAACATGGTAGAAAAAAATAAATGGAGATCTTGCCCCAGGTCCTCTCATAAAATACATCTGGCTGCTACTGTGAAAGTTACATTTATATTTGGAATTATATTCACTAGCTAGATTTTCTTAATACTAATGTACTTATATGAAAAACCATGACAATTTATCATGTCTTTCTTTTATTCTGTGTGTTTTAGTCTGCCAGGAAGCTGTGTGGGAAGCCTTTCGGATCTTCATGGATCGAATTCCTCAAACTAGAGAATACCAGACTTGGGTTGATGCATGTCAACAAGAATCCTTTTGTATTTTTGACATTGGAAAGAACTTTAGCAATTCTCAAGAACACCTGGATATTATTCAACAGGTATAGTATATGTAGTAATAGTCACGTGGTGGATTTACACTATTAACACCTATAATCCCAAGCAGTCACAGCATTTTACTCCACTTGGGATTTTTGTTATGTATTGGGGGGGGGAATGCAGTGCAAGTCTATTACATTACACTTACAAAAGAAATAAAATTTCAAGTAAACAATGTCAGGTAAAGCTTTGTATGCCCATGGGAAGAGGTTTAAAGTAGCTATTAGCCACAGGGGATTTCGGGTTTGCATTATGATTTAGACAAACTCAGCATTTTTTTTTTTACAGAAAATGTTTGTCAACAAGCACTTAAACAGCATCTACGTATCAGGAGATAATGCAGACAGATCTGTTTATCTATTTCTCTCCCAGTAGTAAATGGATTAAACAAAGTGCAGATGGGGATTGCTAATTTAAGAAACTTTTCAAGAAGCTTTTCCATATAAATTTTGTTAGAAAATGATGATTATTAATGGTGAATGAGATGTGGAATAGCACAGATTATCTTGACACCATTTTGCCATTTTCTACTGTTATTACAGGGAAAATCTTGAAAACATAATTGTACTTTCTGGTGACTTTTCAGACTGTGTTGATGTGCAGGTGTGTACATGAGGTATAGATGTATTAATCTGTTTTGTATCGGGCATCTTTGAAAAGTTTATTCCTATGGAAGCAATTATCCAGCTCTAGAGTGGGTGGAGACTGGCTGTTATGATGTTTCCCACATACAAGAGGAAGAGGAAATTCTGCTTTACCTTCTTCATGTACCCAGAGCCGTTCCTAGGCTTATAAATTGAGCAGCGACGGTTAATAATCTTCCACCCACCTTAACATGTTGTGCCACCCATTAAAACAAGGGCTTAAATCCAAAACAAGTTGTAACACAGGAATTCTAAGTATAAATCCCAACCACCCCCCCCCCCCCGTCCCAACCCCTTCCACACTTACTAAAAATTTAGGTCATAACAATTACCAAATAACACTGCTACACAAAACCAGAATCCCCAGGTTTATATTACCAATAATCTCACTAAGACCAAATACAGCCACACCATGACCACATATCATATCCATATAGTGACCAACTAATACTGCCATATCATGACTACATATCATTACAACATACTGGCTGAATAATACACCATACAGTTACTGAATATGAACCATTATAGTACGACCAATATTACCGCCATTCAGTGACCCCCCCCCCCCCCCCCGCCCCCCCCCCCCCCCCCCCCCCCCCCCCACCCCCCCCCACCCCCCCCCCCCCCCCACCTATACAGTAGTAGATACCAGTTCGTCACAGGCTCTATAGACTGTATATTACCACCATACAGTTATGATATAGTGATAAATACCAGTGTACACAGGCTCTGTAGATTGTATATTAAGAACATACAGTGGTAGATACTGTACACAGGTGTTTTGCACATACATAAATTATTACAGTAAAGTTACATCCAGTGACTCACAGAAGTCTCTGATGAGTTGCTCTCTTCACTGATGAGTTTTTCTCTTTCCCTTTTTTTTCTCCATCTTGCCCAGACCACTAAGACGTCTTCTCATGGTCATGTCTCTTCACTGTAGAATTAACCGAACACACATCTTAGACTCCTCACTTTTCCAGCATTTGCACACCAATTTCTACCTCTGTACACACTCCCAATCTATAGAGCCCCAAATGTAATAATGACGTCCTTGTGCTTCTAACAGTAAAAGTACCCCTAAATTGCTTTGTGACTCCCATTTGTATTTTGGAATATAGACCTACAGTCAGTAGGTAGATATAGAAGACTCCTGTAAGTATGTATATAAGGCCCCGCCCCCCCCCCCCCCCCCCCCCCCCCCCATGTAGGGAGATATGCGCCCCTGTAGGTAGATATAGAGGCCCCATGAAGGTATATATATATGCCCCATGCTCAATAAGCAAAAAGCATATCATAGTGATATGCCATCAGTGTCTGTAGTGAGACATCTTTAAATATTAATTCTTTTTAATTAATAAAAACCTTTAAAAAAATAATTAGCTTTGATCTGCCATTTTCTAAGGCTAACAATTTTATTTTTAGATTAGATGACCAGTGTTAGGGCTTGTATTTTGTGGCACAAACTGTATTGGTACCATTTAGGGATACATGAGTTTTTAATCCCTTTTCATTACATTTTAGCATGGAGGCAGGGTGATCCGGGGTGAAGTATTTCTGGTGTTTAATTTTATTTTTTATAACTTTATTTAGGATAAATGTTACGAGTCTTGTTGTGGCCCATGTGCCAGGCTACAGGTGCTCTCGTGTTCTGTCTGCCCAGCATTTTTGTTATGCACCTCTCCATGGTCCTTCTCTGCTGCAGCCCTTGCTCCCTAGGGCATGCACGCGTTGGCTCTGTTAAATTTAAAGGGCCGCCTCTGCACCGAAGTTCTGGCCTGGGGTACATCACTCTGGAATTAAGGGGACCAAGTGACTCCCAATCTCCAAGCATTCCTGGAGGCATTAGGAAATGTGTTAGAGGAACCAGGAAGTTCGTCTTCTGCTGCAGCTTCACTGCTCCACCAATGACAAGGTGATTCCACAGTCGGGCAATATGCAGTGCTTTTTCACACACTCTCTTCCGAGCTCTCATGAAATAATAAGGTCCTCGTAACCATGTTATGGCAAGGCCTCACCGGAAATATCAAACACAAGCTGACCAGTCAAGATTTCCCTTCCTCTCTGGATGAACTTGTTTGTCTAGCTACAAGAATAGACATCCATTTCGCAAAGAGACAACAGGGCACCCGCCAAGAGCATGAAACGTCTGAACTCGTCAATTTCCTCGACTTGTTCTGGTGTTCCAAAGGCCTCCACTGCCTCTACCAATGGGTTCTACTGAAGTGCTGATGCAAATGGATAGAGCCCACCTGCCTGAGCAAGAACGTTCCTGCTGACACCAGTGAAATCTCTGCATCTACTGCGGCAGTTCCGAGCATTTCTGCGTGAATTGTCTATTGCATCCGGGTAACTCCCACACTTAGGCTACATTGGAGAGGTGTCCCTAGGTGCGAACACTACCTCTCCACAGCTGATCATGCTGGTCCAACTCTGTTCCTCAACTGGTACATTGTCTTAAGCAACAGCTTTCTTTGATTTTGGTTTGGTTGGAAATTTCATTGATACTTCTCTGATTTTCAAGTATCGTCTCCAAGTGGTCTGTCTCGACAAACCCTTATCTCGTCCATTAATGGAGAATACCTGAGAGACTCTATTCAGGTTCATACTGAACCTCTGATACTTCAATTAGGGGTGTTACATAAAGAGAAGATGGTATTCCACATGTTCCCTTATTTTTCCTCTGAAGTTCTTCTGGAACATCTACGACTACAGCGCTACACTCCCGTGCTCAATTGGCAAATGAAAAAAGTCACACACTGGTGACAAGGCTGCCATTCCTGCTGTTTTATGACACCACGGCTGGTGCATGCCTTACACTCCACTTCCTGGCCTCACATCTCTATATCTGAAATTTACTGACATCTTCTGTGAGAAGCAAGCAAGACTGCCTCATCGGGCCTACGATTATCCTATTAACCTCATGCTTGGAACAACTCATTGGCGGGTTATAGTCTATCCACTGTCCGTACCCAAGACTCAGGCTATGTCGGCCTATGTTAAAGAGGACCTTCTAAAAGGCTTCATCTGCAAGTACTTTACTCTAGCCAGTGCCGAATTCTTCTTCCTGGAAAAGATAGGTGGTTCTCTGTGTCCCTGCATTGACTACTGTGGTCTCAATAAGATAACCATCAAAAAACCTTTGATCTCCAAGTTCTTTGACCATCTTTATGGAGCCTAAATCTTTACTAAACTTGATTTGCGGAGAGCCTACAATTAAATTTGCATACGAGAAGGCGATTAATAAAAGACCGCCTTTAATACCCAAGATGAAAATTTTGAGTGATGCCATGCGGCTTATGCAATACTCCTGTTGTCTTCCAAGACTTCATCAACAAGATCTTCAGAGACCTCCTATACATCTTTTGGTATAGCTAGGTGACATAATTTTGGAAAAATTTTTTCTTCTTTTTTTTCCCTCTAATCTTGAAACGCACTGTGACCACATTCGCCAGGTTTTAAGATGCTTACCATTTCTACACTGAACTTGAAAAGTGCATCTTTGAACAGTCCAGCTTACCATTCCTCGGGTATATCATAGAAGACAAGGGTCTTCAGATGGATCCTGCCAAAATGACTGTTGTCCTACAATGGCCACGACCAGATAGACTGTGGACTATACAACACTTTGCGAACTACTACCCACAGTTCACCCCTCATTTCTCTTCTGGGGTGGTACTCACAGTGGCGCTAACCAGGAGGAATGGTCACCCCAAACTCTGGCCGCCAGAATCGGAAGACGCGTTCGCCCATTTTAAGTCTGCATTTGCCTCTGCGTGGATCTTGTCTTGTCCAAATCTACAAAAGTCCTTCCTCATTGAAGTGGACGCTTCATATGTGTGAGTTGGGGCTGTCTTCACTTAGAAAACTCCTAAGGACAAGAACATCACCTGCAAGTTTTTCTCCAAGAGGTTTTTGCTGTGGAAAGAAATTATACTATTGGAGACCGAGGATTGCTGGCTATCAAGTTGGCCTTGGAGTAATGGCGCCACCTGCTGGAAGGGACTTGTCACCTGGTTAGCATTTATTCAGATCATAAGAATCTTCTGCATCCTCAAACCGCATAGTGGTTCAACCGTCAGAAAGCCAGATGGCCCTCTTCTTCTTGCACTTTTATTCTCTGTTACACTTCAGACCCACAGACAAGAATATTAAGGCCGATGCCCTCTCCTGTACTTCTGATACTGCTAGTCTTGACTGATTACTGCTGCTCCCATTGATCTCCAGCGGGTTCCTCCAGGGAAAACCTTCGTACATCCTGCCTTAAGAAGGAGGATCTTGAAGTGGGGACATTATTTTTTGCTGCCTGGACATCCCTGCATCCATTTTTTTTACTACGTACTGTATATCTCGTTATTATTGGTGCCCTGATCTTGTTTAGGATGTCAAATATTTAGTTCTTTCTGTGTCGCTTGTGCCTGTAACAAAACTTCCCGTTTCAAAACTGTCAACCTGTTCCAACCTTTGCCCATTCTGGAGCGACCATGGACTCATATCGCTATGGACTTTATTACTGACTTACCATCTTCCTCTAACTATACTGTCATTTGGGTGGTAACTGACTGCTTCTCCATGATGTCCCACTTCATGGGTCTGCCTGGTTTACCTTCTGCTCCCCAACTTGCCCACCACTTCTTCCAGCATATATTGCACCTGCATGGACTTCCTCTACATATTGTCTCGGACCGAGGGGTTCAATTCATGTCAAAGTTCTGGCGTGCCCTTGGCACCCATTGTAAATGGTCAGCTCAAAGGTAGTATGACAAAAAAAAAGTCCTTGGTATCCATTTAACATCTTGGCTATTATTTTAACCATCAACAAAACAGAAAAAAAAAACATGGGGCTTAACTTCAACCAGAAAGAAACAAAACAGGTTACACAGTCCGTGTCAGACAACTCACAGTCTCTTGTCCACCAGGAACACAGGAACAGGGAATGAGGCCAAAACGCAGCAGCAGCTATATTTGCCTTAGAATAGTCAAACATACTGTTACGGGTGCACCCGCGGCCCCCGTGTCTGGCCGCGGGCACACCCACAACCCCGCTGTGGCTCCTGCGGCGGACAATGCCGCAGCTCCGTCCCCGCAGCCCGCAACGTGTTTCCCTGGCCGGCACTTACTTCACCGCACTCCTGTTTCTGGCCGGGCGCGTGCTCCTGTGGCTGACCGGGCGTGCGTTCGCCCCGTAGGGTGTGCGCGCAGTACTGCAGCCAAATTTAAAGGGACAGTGCGCCGATGATTGGTTTCATCGGGCGCTGATCCTATTTAAGTCCTGCCCCTTCCCAGTAACCTTGCTTAATCGATAGTGCCCTGTGCCTTGAGAGGAAGCGTTCCATAGCGTTCCGCCTGCCCTGACCTTTCTGCCTGTCCCCGACTACGAGCCTGCCTTACGATTTTGTACCATGCCACACCTTGGCAGCCACCGCTAGCAAGTCACGTCAGGGGTAGCGACCTGGTAGCAATCCGCCGCAGCAAGTCCATCCCGCTTGGCGGGGGGCTCTGGTGAAAACCGGACCTACTTAGATTCTGCTCCCTGGCATGGCTATTACCATCGCTTGCGGTGGTCCAGAGGATCCACTACCTCTGACCGTTACACATATTTTTTTGAATGGGAACCACCTACCAGCTCACCTGATTGTCCAGGCTTACATACGCGATTCAAAGCACGGCTTGGAACTGGAGACATGGGAGCAGTCATTCCACCCAGCTTTGGTGACTGGTTCAGGAAAAAATGTCCAGGATTTAGTTGCATTGCACTACCACTACCATACCACTAATACAAATGCTTGTCAGTGGCTTATTGCTGCTGACACCAACAATAAATGTTTTTTCACTTCACCAAAGCAAGTTGACACATATGTACCATCAAAGACAGTTCGTTGATCATTCTTACACTTCAAGTCAAATTAGACTTCTCCTCTACATATCACCCCCCAAACTAATGGGCAAGTGGAAAGGGTGAATCAATTTCTTGGGAATTTCTTGTGCCACTTTGTTTCAGGCCGTCAAGACAACTGGGACAATCTTCTTCCATGGGCCGAGTTTTCATATAGTCATCTGGATTCTGATTCTGCTGGGGCCTCATCATTCTGCATCATCTATGGTCAACACCCTTGTCCACCTCTTCCTCTGTCTGCCTCCTCGAAAGTCCCTTGGCATCCTTGGCATCACTGCTATCTGGCAAGAAACAAAGACCTCCTCTGATCTTCTCTCCTGGTGAAAAAGTCTGGTTATCCATGAAATATGTTCACTTAAAGATCCACAGCCTCATGGTGGCCCCTCGGTTTCTGGGTTCATTAAAGGTCATTTAGCACATCAACCCGGTGACCCATGTCTAGCTCCTCAAACTGCTGGTCCTCAAGTGACTGCGTCTCCACCTCCTGAGGCCAATGCTGATGACATTTATGAAGTAAAAGAAATCCTGGCTGAGAAATCTAATAGGGGGAGGTGATATTACCTGGTCGAATGGAAGGTGTTTGGGCTTTAGGAAAGGTCCTGGGAACCTGAAGCTAATATTCTTGCTCCAGATCTTGTTTTGAAATTTTTACTAGGTCAAAAAGAGGGAGAGGCTTATGGTGGGGGGTGTCACAAGTTGCTGCGCGACATTACTTACCTACTCCTACTCTCCTCGCACCTGCTCTACTGAGGTCATCTGCTCTGTGACAGTGCACTGATCCTGCTGCCTAGGGTGTGCGCACACTAGCTATGTGAAATTTAAAGGGCCAGTGCACCAGTGATTAGTTAATCGTCGGGCGCTGAGCCTATATCTTCTGGCTACTCCCTTAGCACTCTACCAGATCCTTGGTGTCCTTTAGAGAGAGAGTTGCTGTTCATTCTGTTAAATCCGTGTACATGACCTGCTGCCCATTTTTACCAACTGCGTTGCCTGCCGACTGCCTTGACCTACTTGTCGGTCCCTGACCATGCATTTGCCTGTCAATTCAGTATCACTCTACACCCTGGCTGCCACGAAAAGCAAGTCATGTCAGGGGTAGTCCAGTGGATCCACTCCATACTTTGACTATAAACAAGATAATATTTTTTAAATCCTTCCCACCATAGTATTTTTGTTTATGTCATGTTCATTTTTCGCTTCTGATTTTCCAAGAGTTATAATATATTTGTTTTTTGTTTTTTTGAATGACAAGTGCTTTTTAATTGTACCATTAGCTGTACCATATAAATTACTACTAGACCAAAAACTACAATTCATTTTTGTGTGGAACATTAAAAAAATGCAATGTTGCCATTTTTTGGGGGAGGTAGGGGGTGGGTGTTTTCATAGAGTTTGTGGGTCAGTACAATTCTGATAATAAACTTACATACTTTTCCTTATGCTTTACTACATTTCAAAAGATAAAAACTTTGTTTATATTTAAAATTTGATTTTTTATTTTTCTGTGTAGTGAAATAGTGTTTTTTTGTAAAATTTTAATTTTTTCTTAATTCCCAAGAAAACCTGTTTTCCCCATAATCGCATCATGGAGGAAGCTGACTGGATGGTGGAATGAACGGTCACTCTATTTTTTAATGGATTAAATGCCACGGTTGCTTCTACCGTAGCATCTCAGTGGTTGAACGGAAAGGATTGGGATTATTTACAATTTTAGCTTTTGATGGTAGATGCTGGCTGTAGCTAATCAGCCAGTGAGCCTATTCCATGCTCCCTTACTTACATCATGACATAACTGCATGGCATATTTCTGGACTGGGTTAGTATATTATACTTCTAAGGACGTGGGGCTAAAAATTACATTTAATTTTTTTACTGTTTAATTTCTGAAATGATAGATTGGAAATAGGGATGAGCAAATCGAATCTAACGAAGTGGAATTCATTTAGAATTTGAGGATAAATGCGTTTCTAAACGAAGCCAAATTTCCTGGCGATTTTTGGTAACTAAACGTCTTTTTTTCTAAAATAACTACGAGCACATGCCGTGACATGGGGCATAGAACTATGGGAGAAAGAAAGAAATTCCCTCAATGCCATGACATGCAGCCAATCAGCAGCAAGCTTCTGTCACAGCCCTATAAATAGGCAAGCCATTTTACATTCTGCCACTTGCAACTAGTTGTGTCTCTTATGTACACGGATCTCCCTGCAGCAGCAATATATTGCACTCTGTGCCAAATATTTATGATTTTATAGTTAGTGGGGTGAAATACCTTTTCAACTACACAGTGTGTGTGTGTCATATACACACATGTTCATGAACCAGCGTTTTTATTTTGGGATATTGCTCTCTGTGCCAAAGAGTTACTTTTTCACTTATTGTGGTGAACTATCTTTGAAATACAGTGTGTGTATGTCTCACAGCAGCCGGAGGAGGTAGAGGGAGATGAGGAAGACAAGGCAGATGACCCAGACACACCATGGCAGTATACAGTGGAGATGGAGGCAGGGAGTCCCTCAGAGTCACTTTTGCAGATGGCCCGCTGCATGCTGATTTGCCTGGGTAGTGACAACCATATAGTCACCATCCGGCAGAGGGATGACTTCTGGCTCTCCACCCTCTTGGACCCTTGCTACTGGTCCAAAATGGGGGCCTTTTTTTCACCTGCCAAGAGGGAGGACAAACTCAAGTACTATAGAGACATCCTATGTAGTCAGTTGGCCGCTGCCTATCTACGCCATCGTCCATCCTCTCACAGGTCTGACTGGCGGGTTCCTCAGTGCTCACATACCACTGCCACGGCTGCTGTGGGAGGGGGGTTAGGAGCAGTACCAGCTCCATCAGCAGCAACCTGAGTCTGGAGTCGTTGATGAGCAGCTTTCTTCACCCGCCTAGTGAGGAAGGTACTCACCAGCAGCAGCACCTGGAGCAGACCCTGAACCAGCAGGTGGTGGCCTACTTGGACAGCACCCTGCCACCCCACATTGAAGATCCGCTGAACTACTGGGCAGCCAAACTGGATTTGTGTCCGCAACTTGTCGAGTTTGCACTGGAGAAGCTGTCCTGCCCTGCCAGCAGTGGAGCATCAGAGCAGGTGTTCAGTGCGGCGGGGGCCATAGTTACCCCAAAGAGAACTCGCTTGTCCACCCGAAATTTGGAGAGACTCACCTTTGTCAAGATGAATCAGGCGTGGATGAGCCAGGAGTTCCACACACCAATACCTGATGCATCAGATTAGATCATCCATGCCACCTCACCCAAACTTTCACAAATGAGTCTGGATTCTTCTGGCTACCTGCCTCAACTACTATTCTTATGCTACCACCCACCTGATGCCACACATCTGTTGCCATTTGCTCCTTCTACCACCCAATAAACTTTACCAGGGACTGGTAATGCCACCCACCTCCCCACTGTTCACTGGGCCATTATGTAGCCTTCTGATACTGCTGCCACCTCATCACTCAGGTCTCCTCATACTGCTGCTGTCACCTCCAGGCTATGTCACCATGTCATTCTCTGGCATGATGCTGCTGTTGCCACCACTTCCTCATTATGTCACCTAGCTGCCGGCACCTTAAAATTATGTCATTGGGCCACTGTCCAGCCTGATGCTGCTGCTATTGCACATGTGTAATTGTGCCAATCTGTGGCCTACTCATGCTGCTGCCACCTCCACAATATGTCATTGTGCCACTCTGTGGCCTACTCATGCTGCCACCACCTCCACACTATGTCATTGTGCCACTCTGTGGCCTACTCATGCTGCCACCACCTCCACACTATGTCATTGTGCCACTCTGTGGCCTACCAATGCTGCTACCACCTCCACAATCTGTCATTGTGCCACTCTGTGGCCTACTCATGCTGCCACCACCTCCACACTAGGTCTTTGTGCTACTCTGTGGCCTACTCATGTTGCCGCCATCTCCACACTCTGTCATTGTGCCATTCTGTGGCCTACTCATGCTGCTGCCAACTGACCGCTCTATCACTCGACCACCCGGTGGTTTCCTAATGCTGTTTCCACCATCCACCACTATATGACATTGCCACTATGTTTGGTTTTCCCCTTCTTTTAATCTGTCAGAAGGAATGAAAAGGACAAACACAACTGTGTCTTTGGAGAAGCCATAAGGCCACTATGACATGGTCCTTTGTTTGCATCAGGATTGTCTGATGATTAGGTAGCCAAAAACAGGAGTGGATACAAAACACAGAAGACATGCAAATATTCCATTTACTTGTCATCTCTGTTTCGGATCAACTCCTTTTTTTTCGGGCTTTAGCAATACTTCTGGATTATTGACTGACTGAAAGTGGACACTGATGGATCAAAGGAAGGGCAAAATTACGCCAATGCAAAATTGCCGTCGAAACACTCTCCACTATTTCGGGGGGGGGGGGGGGGGGGGGTGCGGACTCTACATGTATCATCGTCTAACAGAACAGGTTCTTTCATAATCTGTGGAATCATCTGATAACGGTGTAAAAGGAGTGTGCTCTTTGACGCAATAGTGGGATCTTGGCCCTATGTTCAGTTCTTTCTAGCTGGCGCTGACTTTACAACCTTGCGACGCTTCGGAATAAAGTAACTCCTTTTTCAAGCTTAGGAGCTACTTTATTCCGAAATGTCGCAAGGTTGTGCAAACAGCTCTATTGAAGCCTTACAGTCGTACCTGTGGGCTTGTAGAAGAGTGGCATTTTACATATAGGAAGGACTTTGCATGCCAGCCATGTACCTCCAGGTTTTTATCGCTGTTATATTTTGAAAATGATCATATTTACTACTTGAATATCGTATAAAGGTTTTTGATAATACTTTTGTGTCTCAATGTTGCATGTTGTTGAAGATTGGACAAAGAGGGGTTAATGGGGAGGAACCCTGAACCGAGTTCTAGCTATATTTAACAATGTTCTACAACACCCTACAGGCTCTCTGCAGCCAGAAAATAGCTGTTTTTTGACACGATTCATCGCAAATAAATTCGGAATAAAACAAATTTTGGGGAAAAATTCGGCGAATCAGCCGCATCGAATTTTTGAGAAATTCGCTCATTTCAAATTGAAAATGTTTTTATTTTAAATATTTTCTAACTTTTTTTTACATTTTTCAAAATTTATTTTTTAGTCCTTTGAAAAAAATGACCACTAAGACAATATGATGATTTGAACACTTGGAATGTATTGCAGTGTAGTGGACAAATACCTAATTTCTATTACACCCTGGTGGGGTATAATAGGATCAGTAACATGGCAGGTCAACTGGTCAGCAAAGCAGGAGTGAGAAGGAAAGAGAGTGATAGAGGTGACAAACCGTGTCTAAAGGCTATGGTCTAAATAAAAGAATAGGAATGATAAGAATAATATTGTAGCATTAATTAAAAATCTAACTTTTTAGATGGTTTGAAAGGCTATAATATCATTGAATTTTAGCTGTAATTATGGTCTCAAATCTGGATGCCCCATGTAGTTCTTTTAAACTGAAATTACTGTAGGTCACAATAGTGTTCTAAAATGTGGCTATAATGCAGCCAGAGGCATAATTACAGTTCATGCTGACGATAGTCCCCAGAGTCGATAGCTAAGCTCTTATCAACCAAATTGAGGCCTTAACAGCCGGCTTAACGACTTACTGAAGTCCCTGAAGTCGATTGCTAACTCTTATCAACTGACTTGTCTTGAGGCCTTAGCAACTGGCTTAACGACTGTTAGTGACTTCACAACTAATTCATGTCCTAGAAATATCATATTTTAATATTTGTGTTTTGCAATTGCCTCAGTATGCATTGTAGAGTAAACTTAACTAGAGTGGTTAACATTAACAAGTACAATTGAAACCATAAGTTTCGATACACTATATAAAAAGACACGTATGTTTTTTATCAACTTGGGACAGCCCATATGATGATGTCATGTTTTTTGAAGCTTCTGGTTTAATGGCATCATCTGAGTTAATTAGAGACACATCTGTGGATGTATTTTATAGCACACCATAAACACACTGTTCCTATGTGCAACATCATGGGAAAGTCTAAAGAAATCAGCCAAAATATCAGGAATAGAATTGTGGACTTACACAAGTCTGGATTATCCTTGGATGCAATTTCTACCTGAAGGTGCATCGTTCATCTGTACAAACAATTATACACAAGTACAAACAAGATGGGAATTTCCGGCCATCATACCGCTCAGGAGGGAGATGGCTTTCATGTCTCAGAGATGAACGTGCTTTGGTCCGACAACCCAAGAACAAAAGCAAATGACCTTGTGAAGATGCTGGCAGAAACTGCTAAAATTGTGTCATTATCCACAGTGAAACAAGTACTCTATCAACATGGGCTGAAAGGCCACTCTGCCAAGAAGAAGCCATTACTCCAAACGAAACATAGAAAAGCCAGATTAATGTTTGCTAATGCACAGGAACAAAGACCTACATTTTTGGAGACATGTCTTGAGGTCTGACGGAATTAAAATTGACCTGTTTGGCCATAATGACTATCGTTGTGTTTAGAGGAAAAAGGTAGAAGCTTGGAAGCCTAAGAACATCATCCCAACTGTGAAACACTGTTGTGGCAGCATCATGTTGTGGGGTTGTTTTGCTCCAGGAAGGACTAGTGCACTTTACAAAATAGAAGGCATACTTCCAAAATGGTTACAAAGTGGCTTAAGGATAACCAAGTCAATGTTTTGGAGTGGCCATCACAAAGCCCTGATCTCAATCCTATTGAAAAGTTATGGGCAAAGCTGAAAATGCAGGAGCGAGCAAGACTACCTCCAAACATGGCTCAATTACACCAGTTCTGTTAGGAAGAATGGGCCAAAATTCTTACCAACTATTGTTAGAAGCTTGTGGAAGGATCCAAAACGTTTGACCCAACTCATACTGTTTAAGGCAAAGCTACCAAATACTAATGAAATGGATGGAAACTTTTTACTTTGCAGAAAGTAATAAAAATGCATTAAAAAATTCTCTCTCATATTTCTGCATTTGACAAATATAAATAAATTTGGTTCCTAAATGACCTAAAAACGGGGAAGGTTTTTTCTGATGTCATGTCAGATAGTGAGAAAAACCATACATATGTGTCTTTTTATATAGTTTTAACTGTATATACTGGCTGATAGTTTGATCCACCATCCAATGGTGCATATTAAAAGTACCCGCAGTCCCCTACAAAAAATTAGAATGTAAAATTTTTAAAATTTTGAAAAAAAACTTTTTAACAACCCCAAAAATCAAATACAATTTTTCCAGTATAAACGACAAAATTTAGCTGGGGAATGGGGGGACATTTTTAAAACCCCCCCCGGCTTTCCTCAAGTCAAAATAACTCTCAACGGGAACAGATGAACGCTGAGAGTAAAATTTTTTCAATGCCCATTCCTCAAACTTGGGAAAAATTTCCCTTTTTTTCCAGAAGTATAACGGATAACAAATTTTCCACCTGGCTCAATAAAAGAAATTTTTTATTTTCTTGTCAAATTTCGTTTGGGTCATCTCATAATTTTGGACATAACCTGCAAATGTTTCTTACAATTTCATTTTCTTACTAACTGTTACGGAACAGAAAAATTTGTGCTTGTGCTTTACATACCGCAATAGCACGGCTGAAAAATCTGAACTGATCTCACCCCCCAAAGGCCTGCACGGGTTTTTTCTATTACCATAAAGGCATTGTTCGAAAAAATTAACCCTCGCTTTCGCCAAAAAAAGGGGTTAAAACCCTTTTAAATTTCCCGTTGCGGGAAATCAAAAGGGGTGTAAAAGGAAACTGAAATCATTTAAATGGCAGACGCTTACAAATTTTTTTTGACCAACTTTTTTCCAGTGACTTAAACCTCTTTTCACTGTCCTTTGAAATCCGGTGAACATGTGCCAAATTATTTGGGGCTCGAACAAGTGGAATTAGTGAAAATTTAAGTGTTGCGTGTTTTTGAAAAGGGTCCGTCATGAAAAGCAAAGAAATTGCAAAAAAACTTTTCAGTTCCTTCGGGACTTCCCCTTCATACTGTTCCCCAGACACAAGTTGTAATCCCCCTTTTGCATCATGCTTTGGGTAAGTTGGGTTGCCAGGTGAATAGGCTTTAGATAAATTGCGGGGCAAGAACCCAAACCGGGTTGGTTTTTTCTTTTTCTGCAAAGGGTGAATTGCCCTTAAACCCGTGGGGCCTTTGGCTTCTTGGCTGATTCCTCCTTTTCCTCGCTATTTTTTCCCCAAGGGTTTCGATGACACTTCAGCTTCTCCATCACTTTTCATCCTCGGCCATTGTCATATGTGAACTTTTCATCCTTGTCTATGATAGATTTTGCGGCCCCAAATTTTTTTTCCAAAAAAAGTTCAGCTTTTTCCCAAACTTGTCATTGCCGCCAGGATTTTTCAGACTCAGCTTCAGTCTTGAAATGCACGTTGTAACTTTTTTCTTACATTTCCCTGCAGCAGAGCCCGTTATAATAGGGACCTTTTGACATTAAATCTGTATTTTAGCGGGAGATCCCAGAGCATGAGCGACACAGTGCACATGGTCCCATTTTTTCCCAAGTAAACGATACCTTTTAATGGCATTTGGGCCCCATCGTGAGTGGAAAACAATTGCTTGCCTTTTGTAGTAATAGCCAATAAACTGCACCATTTTCCCTTAGGGAAAATTTTTCATTTACACCTTGAATCTCCTCAAGGTTTTCCACAACAAAGCAAAACCCTTTTTCCTGCCAGTCTTCATTTGAAAACTGAACACGCAAACCAAAAAAGTGAAGGGCATGATCCCTTTCTGTCCCCCCCGTAAACATGAGTTTTAACATATTCACTGACGCCAGATCAACCGGGACTTTTTTTCCAAACCCAAAGTCAAGACTTTCCCTTACAAATGATATGCCAGAGGGGAAATTCGTCAGGTTTGACAGCTGCGGGAAGTTTTGCAAAAAAGTATCGGAACCCTACAATAAACCACCATTAAAAAGGCTAAAGGGCCCAAAGAGCCAGCCACACCAGAAAGTCTGAATTTAGTTGTTTTTGGGTTTTGGCGGGGGCCCCCCTTGAAAACCCAAAACGGCAGACTTTTTCAGAAAGTCTTTTTATAGTGCTCTGTTTCAGTCTTGGTCCTTGCAATTATTCTAAAAAGATAAAAATTTAAAAAAAATTTGAATCAAGTACAATGACCAAAAGTATATACAGGCAGTCCCCGGGGTTTATAAAAATGGGATAGGGACTGAAATTTTTGGGTTTTTTAAGATAAATTTTTTATGTAATTTCAGACAAGGGTACAGGGGGGAAAAAAAAGTTTTTGGGTTTCAGCCACCTATAGTCAAGTTCTCCCCCCTTAAAAAAAGATAAAATGCCTATAATTGTCATCAAGGTCCCCCTTAAAATTGAGAGAAAAAAAAGAGAAAAAAAACCAACCCCAAAAAATCACTTTGTATATTGGAAAGAATTTTTTTGCAAAAAAAATGGGGGAAAAAAAGTATTTGGTCCCCTTTAACAAATAACAAGTTTTCTCCCTCTCACAGACCTTAACTTCTTTTTTAAAAAGCTCCTCAGCCCCCCAAACCTCATTATTTGTAGTAATGGCACCTGTTTGAACTTGTTTCAGTAAAAAAGACCCCCTTTCCCACAACCTAAAAACGTCCCATTTCCAAACTCCTCTATGGTGAAGACCAAAGAGTTTCCCGAAGGACACCAAAAAAAAATTTGTACCCCCGCACCAGGCGGGGAAAAACTGAATTTTCAATAGGAAAGCAGTTTGGGGTGTACGAAACAACGGGTGGGAGAAATTAAAAAAAAAAGGGAAGACAAACAACGACATATGAATTGAGACCTATGACTGTTTTTTCAAAACTGGGAAATTTTATTTTGTCAAACCGCAAAAATTTATTTTTCATATCCCCCCCCTCCTCCCTCCTGTGTTTTGGGCCCTTTGGGGGTTGTAATGTCCTTAGAATATTTTTCCCCCAACTCTTTTAGTACATTTAATATATCACTATGAATATTGGCTACTGTATATTTTTAACAATAAAATCTCACAGGGTTTAAAACGGGAATTTCTTTTTTCCCGATCCCAATAGGCCTGACCAAAAGATGTATATTGTCTTTTTTTCATAGCTATTTGATTCTTGTTCATTTTTTCTCATAGCCTTTTATTCGAAGGCTTGAAATTTTGGGAAAAATTTGAACATAAAAAAAAAAAACACAGTTAAAAAAAAAAAAAAAGGGAAGACCCAAGACCACGGATAATCTCCCCCCATCTGGGGCTCCACAAAGATCTCACCTTGGGGTAAAAATGATCACAAAGAACGGTGAGCAAAAACCCCAAAACCCAACCCACGGGGGGCCTAGTAAATGACCTAAAGGAGGGGGGGACCAAAACAAAGGCCATCAGAAACACACTATCCCGGGGGGCCCTCAACCCCGCGGGCCCAAAGATGTTTTCCCCCTTTTTAAAAGCCAGTAAAAGTCGGGGCCTTTTCTAAAGTTTTCTAGAAGCTTTGGGATAACCCAAAACATTTTTGGGGAAAAGGGTCAAATTAAATTTTAAACCCAAAAGGGTAGAAACTTTTTTGTTAAACACAACTCATCGTTTTTTAAAAGGAAAAGTAGTGTTGGGGGTTTTAATAATCGACAAATTAGGGGAAATGGGAAAGGGTTTTTTTGGGTTGATGGAAATTTTCCAATCCCCAAAGTATTTTAAGGTGAGAATCCGCAAAAATTTTTTTACTATCGCGCCTTTTTCCGGCGTTTCCCTTTTAAATTTTTTGGCGGCCAGCAAATCAGCTTAGGCTAGAGCGGGGTTGCTGGTTTACGACATCATGACTGGATTGTAGGGTTTTTCTTTGGGCCCTGGAAAAATCATATGACCCCCGGTTTTACATAGAAACGGGCCCCTTCCTTTTTCACATCAGGGGTGTCTCTGTGCCCCTCATAAAAAGGAACGGGGTTCACTTCTCCCCCAATACAGCTCACGACACATTTCCTTTGTTCACACAGACAACTAGGGTTTTAGCGGGAAAACATAGAACATAGGTAAATTAAAAAATTTTCAGTTATTATTGTTGGGCCGAGACTTTTAAAGAAGCATCTAGCACTGTACGGGCCGAAAGGGGTGGGGGGGGGGGGGGGGGCAAATCACGACGGGCCGGGGGCTTTTTAAAAGGAGAGTGTAAATTGTGAAACCCCAGACTCTGTTTTGGGAACCCTGTTTTTGGGAATTTGGTTTTTTTTTTTTTTAAACCAAATTTTTTGGGGCCATTTTTGGTGAAATAGTACATTTATTTGTGCAGCCCAGTTTTATTAAAAAGACCCCCCTTTTGAACTTAAAAATGGGATCAGAACTTTTCTAGCCCACTTCAGTGTATGCCCATAGGTGAAAAAAAACATTTTTTATTATCCGTACAAAATTTAAATTGGTTTTTTTTTTTCACTTTTGTGGCCCAGTTTTATTCAAAAAGCCCCCCCTTTTAAACTTACAATAGGAAACAGAACTTTTCTAGTCACTGCAGGTGATGTCATATTTTGCAAAAACCCCCTTTTTTTATTATCCCGTAAAAAGTTTTAAATTTTTTTTTCATTTTTTTGCAGCCCGGGTTTTTTCAAAGACCCAATTTTAAACTTAAATTAGGGTTTCAAAATTTGCTAGTAATTGCTGTTGGGATTTCATAGGTTCAAAACCCCCTTTTTTTTTTCCGTACAAAATTTTTAATTGGGTTTTTTTTTTCACTTTGGGGCCACCCCCCGGTTTTTTTCAAAGACCCCCCTTTGAACTTAAAATTAGGATACAAAATTTTCTAGTAATTGCTGTTGCATTTTATAGGTGCAAAACCCACCTTTTATTAACCGTACAAAAATTTAAATTGGGTTTTTTTTCATTTTGGGTTTGCACCCCAGTTTTGTTAAAAGACTCATCGGGGTACGATATTATTACAGAAATAGCTAGTAATTGCTGTGGGATTTCATAGGTGCAAACCCCCCTTTTTAAAATTTTTTCCACAAAATTTTTAATTGGGTTTTTTTTTTCATTTTGGCGCACCCCAGTTTTGTTCAAAGACCCTTTCTTGAACTTACATTAGGAAACAGAAATTTTCTAGAAATTTGCTTTTGAAATTTAATATGGGAAAAACCCCCTTTTTTTAAACCCGTAGCAAAATTTTTAAATTAGGTTTTTTTCACTTTGGGGGGCACCCCAAATTTTGTTCAAAGACCCACCTTGTACAAATTTTTACAATACAGAAATTTGCTAGTAATTGCTTTTTGTTTTTTCATAGGAAAAACCCACCTTTTTTTAACCTTACAAAATTTTAAATTATTTTTTTTTGCACTTTGGCGCGGGCCCAAATTTTGGTTCAAAGACCCACCTTTGAAAATTACATTGGGATACAGAAATTTGCTAGTAATTTGCTGTTGTATTTCATGGGTTGAAAAACCCCCCTTTTTATTACCGTACACAATTTTTGGGTTTTTTTTCATTTTGGGGTGCACCCCAGTTTTTTTTAAAAGACCCACCTTTTACTTAAAATGGGATACAGAAATTTTCTAGAAATTTGCTGTTGAAATTTTTATGGAAAAAACCCACCTTTTATTATCCTCCCAAAATTTTAAATTTAGGTTTTTTCATTTTGGCGCAACCCAGTTTTTTTTCAAAACCCATCTTGTCCCTTAAAATTACATACAGAAATTTGCTAGAAATTTGGGCCTTTTTGGTTTTCATAGGTGCAAAACCCCCTTTTTTATTAAACTACACAATTTAATTGGTTTTTTTTCACTTTGGCGCAGGCCTTTTTGGGTTTCAAAGACCCACTTGAAACTTACATTGGGGAAAACAAAATTTTTGCTATAATTGCTATTGTTTTTTATGGGTGAAAAACCCACCTTTTTTTATCTGTTTGTGAAAAGGGTTGGCAGGGGGACGTCCCAGAGGGAAGTTTTTTTTCCCCCTAGGGTACTGTCTTATGGGCTTTAAGGAACCTCTGGACCTTTGCTGCCCACCAAAGGCCTGGCTCGGTGACGGAAGGCCGACATTTTCGGTGTCAGTAACATTATTTTACTGACACAGTGTTATATAAACGGTTTCCCGTCCGCTTAAACTGGGCCTTTTCCTGGAGTGGGCAAAAAAAAAGGGGGGGGTGGCCACTCCCACGCCCAGGGAGGGTAGTAAATTTGGCCTTAAACCCGGGTCTGCAGGCTTTTTGGTTTTTCTTCCGGGGGGACCCTGCTGCTAAGGGGGGAAACCCGCTGTACCTTTTAAAAGGGGCAAAGGGCAGAGAGGAACACTCGTATAAATTTGAAAACCCGCCGACCGGCATTTTTTTTTTGTTTTTTTGGGCCCGAACTTTTTAAAGGGCCCTTTTGGGTTTTTTTTCTCTCCGCAAATAAACCAAGGGAAACGCCTGGACCTTTAACTTTTTCCCTCTGTGTCCCCTGGTTTCCGGGCCCGTTGAAGCCATGCTGCCTACCGTTTGTGACGCAAACCCCCACACTGTACACAATTTTTAAAAAAAGGGGTTTTTTTTTACTTTTCGCACCCAGTTTTTGTTCAAAAAAACACAACTTGCACTTAATATTAGGATAAAAGAAATTTTTCCCAGTAATTGCAGGGTTTTTTTCATTGGTCCCAAAAACCCCCTTTCCCTTTTCCCTATAACAATTAAATAGCTGTATTGCACTTTGTTGCCCCAGTTTTTTTCAATTTTCCCCCCCCTTTACTTAAAATTTTTGGGTACAGAAATTTCTAGTTTTCGTTTGGGGTATTTTATTGGTGCAAAAAACCCCCGTTTGTTATCCGTATAACCCCCTTTAAAAAGCTGTATTGCACGTGGGGGCGGCCCCAGTTTTTTTTAAATAGCCCCCGTTGTAAAACAATTCTGTCATTGCTGCAAAAAAACGCAATTTCCATCCCTTAACTCTGGATAGTTTTATTGCGCTCTTTTAATCTCAGTTTGGGGCAGATAGTGCAAATTTTAAAGATATTTTGTTAAAAAATATCAAATTTCCCAGCCCACTTGGCAGTTTTTAAATTCCCCGGCGAAGAAGAACACTGTTTATTTTTTCCTTTTCGGTTCTTCCACCACCCCGGGATTTCACAGGGATTCGCTAGAAAAATTTCATTTTTTTAATCCCCTTTTTTGGGTTAAAAGGGAAAATTTGAGGGATTTAAGAAAAGCGTTATTTGCCGTCTTTTTTAAAAAGAACTTTCAAAAACTCTTCCCCTAAAATTCTTTAAATTTTTTTCTTTTTGAACATGGAAGGGGAAATGCAGGTGGTTTAAGGGGAGCAAAGAGGGGTGTAGGAGGTAAAGTTACAGAGAAGGGGCCTCCCTTTCCCGTGCTGGCGACAAAAACCAACCAGCATCGTCGGGTTTCAGGACCCCAGGCCTTCATCACTGGGTCAGGGCCCTGTTTAAACTCATAAAGTAACAGCCGTCGCCAATCTTTCTTCAGGGGGTTAATGCAACCCGCATCCAGCTTCCCTTTCCTCCTCGTCCCCCCAGTCACGGCCCCAAATGTCGTCATCACGTCTCAGCATCCGTCCCAAAATTAAGCAAGGGACCCAAATGCAACTTTGTGTACCCAAACCCCCGCTGTGGATAATTCATTTTTTAAAAAACCTCTTTGATGACCAAAAAGCGGGTTGGGGGCAGAAGGGATGTTAAAAGATCAAAAGGGCCCAAAAAGGGGATTTTTTTCTGCTCGATGCCCCCGTTACTGATGCCATCAGAGGGGGAAAGGAAGCCGGTCCAAACGGCAAAAATCCCGGGCGGTTTAGCAACGCCTTGCGTGGCCCCCTTGCTTGTAGCCCGCGCTCCTGAATGCAAAATGTCGGAAAGACGAAGTCACGGTGGTTTTTTGTGATGATGAAATGACATTGCGGATCCAATGTGGGCCTTTTTAGCAGAATTGCTTTTCGAGCCGCCTTCATTTAGTGACAAAGGGAAAAACGATGGGGTTTAAAGTCCGAAATTCCTCCCGCCCCAAAAAATTTGGGGGGGCCGTCTCAGAAGTCTGCTGAGATATTCCGCCACCCACGATCACCCAAAAACCCCCCCCCCGCCCCCCCCCGCTTTCTCGCCGTCGAAAAAGGGCCAAAGGGCCCCCAAGCCTGGGTTTATTTTCAGCAAACCCTTTTGGGTTACGCAAACGATGTCCCTATTCCGCCTTTTGCCGTAAACCACAGTAAGGTAAAAATCTTGGTGTTTAAAAACCCCCACAAACAGTCTATCACATATCAGCGAATGCATGAGTTCAAAAGGAGGCAACACTTGGCCAAAAAAAGGCCCCACCAATGCCAGGCTTCCAACCACTGTAAAAACACCCTCGTCTCCGCCTCCTCCTCCTCCCCACCCCCAAATTTTCCCCAGCTGCCGTCTCCCCAAGTCCCTGATCAGGGATCAGCCTCCCCCTTTTTAAACCTCCACCGTCGCCCAAAAACCACCAGGGACCACCAACCAAACCCATCCTAACCCCCTTCTCCCCTTTCCCCCAGTTTGCCCACCTGCACGCCGTACAAAACCGGGCCCCCCTTTGGCCCCGGGCCCCGTCCCTTTCCCGGGTTTTGGGGGCAGAAGAAACACCTTTTAAAAACCCCAAAACCCTCCCAAAGCAAAAAACCTGAAAGTTGGCATTTCTAGGCTTTTGGCCTTGGAAATGTTCCTTTTTCCCTCGGTGGACCAGAGGGTTTTCCCCCCATGTCCCTTTCCCCTTTCCTGCCCCCAATACCAATGCCCGAGAGGGATTTTTTCTTTCCCAGAAAAAGCCTCACCCCCCCAAGCCAGCCACGTTTCATCAAAATTTCAAGCGCGTTTTCTGCCCTCTGGTCCGGAAAAAATCCCCTCCACCACCACACATTGGGCTAGTAAGCATGGGCCCAAAGGGGGGGATAATCTCTGTGACAGCTCACGGTGACTGGGTGGGTTCCCCTATTTGGGACGGGGGCTCTCCCGGCTTTGGCGCACGCTCTTCCCAAAAACCCCAGGGGGGTGCCAGGTTTCTTTCCAAACCCAAAGGGCCTCTGGTGGCATCAAAATGCCCCCAAAAAACCATTCCCGTGCTTTAAATTAATCCTGCTTGGAGACTGCCAACACAAAAAAAGGAGCTGTGGGCGGCTCTTCGCAATTAGACCGATGCTGTGGGGTTTACAAAACCTTGTGCCCCGGCAAGGTGGGGGTGCGATAACGGTTGAAAAACTGCTAGCCCCCTTTTAAAATCATAGGGTGGGTCCCCATCCCTTGGGCCCGGGACATGTCATGAACCTTTTCGTCCAGAAATTTCTAAAGCGCTACCCCCGGTTCTGGCCCGCCCCGCCCGAGGAAAGGGTTGATTCTGGTTTTCACACTTCCTTTGTTCGCCCCCAGCTTTGTTTTGCCCCGGCTTCGTTTCATTTTTCAGCTCGGGCCCCCCTTTAACCGGGCTCAAAAGTTGACTGGGAACACGCTGGAAACCACCCCCAAATCCCAGCGATTGTGGGAGCACGCAATGCCATTAAAGCAGTATGAAATGACACATGCCTGAAAAACCCGCGGGGCAACCCGGGGTGTTGAACCACCGAGATTTTTGGGAGGTGGGAAAAAGGGGTCTGCACCATCCTTGCCAGTTTTGAAGAAGCCACCAAAATGGTCAGGGGAACAATTCCCTTTTCAGCAGAGCAAATGTTTGGGGAACTTAGTTTTTGGGAAAAAATCGTTGGAAAACTTGAACATCAGGTTTCCCAACCACAATGGGGGAGGGGATGGGGCACAGATGCGGGCACGGAAACCTTTCCTCTCTCCGCAATCCACAAGGCCCGACATTTTTTTACAAAATTTAAAACGGTTTTTACCCTTCGGCAGTGGGTTTAGGGGCCCGGCTATTTTAAAAGGGGGCGCCCACTCTCCGGGTATCATCTGAGGCCAAATCAGGGCTGTGTTTTAACAGTCCCGGGGGAAGAGGAGGGGAGGGGGAAGTATTCCTGGAAAATGTTGCTGTAGATACACTATAATTTATGGGGCTTTGGAACAGAAAAAGTGGCTTCTAAGGGCATTTCCCCTCCCCAATTTTTAACACTGGGTTTAGAAGTTCCCTTTTTATAATTTTTTTGGGGCAAGCTGCTTTGAAAAAGCGCAATACCAGTTTTTAATTAAAAAAAAAAAGTGGGTTTCCCAACAGACATTTGTTCTTTAAAAAACCCTCCCAAAAGTGGGCCCCAAGGGTCTGTTTTGGGAAATTTTTTGGGGATTTTTCTGTGGAAAAGCAGCTTACCCAAAGGGTTTCCCATTTTAAAAAAATTTTTTTTCTAACAGATATTTTTTTTTCTCAAAAATTTTCAAAGTGACCCAAGGGGGATGGTTCGGGCAAAAACAGGAATTTTTTAGGACACGTTAATGGAAAAACCCTAAAAATTTAAAATGCCTTGTTTTTGCAGATTTAACAAAACTAGCAATCCCTATGAACAAATTTTTAATACAATTAAAAAAAAGAGAAACAATGACGTGGTGGGATTCCATCCTATGTTAAAAATGTGTTTTCTAGAATTAAACTACTATTGCATGTACTAAATAGCTGATACAAATATTCCTCAGAATTGTACAAGAGAGGTACAGCAAGACTTGAACGATGTAGGTTTTTCAGAGGACATGGTGTATGGAGCACATTCCCCCCCCCAAGAACAGAGACAATTTCCTCCAACCGTTGAGTAAAACGAGAAAGAGAATCCCCAAGAAAAAGGGCACCTGGGTGAAACAGGAGCGTTAACCACCAGCTTTTCCCAAGTGAAGCTCAATTGGTCCATACTCATATGGAGGGGCAAGCGCTCTCATAGAGGCAGAAATTTCTCTAGCGCTACCCAGGTCTTGACTGTGTACTGAGGAAGGCTGGAGGTCTCAGCTCACACTTCCGCTTCCGCACTCTGCTTTAGCACGACTGATTTTGATGCTGCATCATAAGGGCATTTTTTGCCGGTTAATGGATGACGGACGCCTGCCTGTTCTCTCACTGCAACCCATGTAACTCAGGAACTGCTAGCTGAAACTGCGTTTAATAGAAGAAAGGACGCCACCCTTGCTCTCACCACACCCACTGTAAGGCCGGCCCTGCCAGCTGAACCTGCATGATCCACGTTTACAGCCTCACCTGCCTTGATCATTAATTTCCTGAATGCAGGATTTTCAGACAGGACTCGTTGACCTACTAGGGACATCTGTTTCGTTTACTTCACATTCTTATGTCACGGTGGAACAATGTCACCAGTAGAATGGCAAGTAGCTCTAGCAGCAGCAGTAATGGAAAACTAGTTGTTTTTAATATTGTTTATTTGTTATTGAGAAATTTTCTGCTGATGGTCCATAAGGGGACCTGTGCGGGGGTTTGGGTCATGTTGCAGTCCAGGACATGGATAGTCAATGTCCAGTTTAACTGAAATGGTGGTTTGAAAGACTCCTTTTTCCGGCACTTTTTAATCTGTGGTCAGACAGGTTTTGGGGTTCATAATAGGTCCAGACAGATATATCAATGTCCAGTTCAACTAAAATGGTGGTTAAAAGACTCCTTTTTCCGGCAGTTTTAAATCTGGGGGTCATGCAGGTTTGGGGCTCATGCTATGGCCCAGGACAGCGATAGTCTATATCCAGTGAAACTAAAATGGTGGTTGAAAGACTCCTTTTTCCGGCACTTTTTAATCTGTGGGTCAGACAGGTTTAATGGTCATACTGCGGTCCAGGACAGGTATAGTCAATGTCCACTTAAACTAAAATGGTGGTTCAAAGACTGCTTTTTCCGGCCATTTTTCAATCTGCGGGTCATGCAGGTTCGGGGCTTATGCTGTGGCCCAGGACATGGATAATCAATGTCCAGTTCAAGTAAAATGGTGGTTCAAATCATACTGCCTTCTGGCACTTTTTAATTTGTGGGTCATGCAGGTTTAAGGGTCATGCTGTGGCACAAGACAGGGATAGTGAATGGTCTGTGACTTTTTTTCTGTGACTTTTATAACCTAAGTGTGTTGCCTAAGATGTAGCACGTATCCAGTTTACTATTGTGGATGTTAATTCCAGCTTCTCCAGCCCTGTTTGGGTGTAAGAATGAAGGTGTTGTTCCTCTCCCATAGACTTTTATGGTCATCGGCGATAATCTATTATCGACTATCGGAAATCGTCTTGATAATTGACGATATCGACTATCGACCCGATGACGATAGTCGGCGTAATCGCTCATCACTAGAGGAGAGAGAATACTGAGCTGCAGCCACAGAACACTTAGGTGGCAGCATGGGTGGGGGCAACATCAAGCTTTGGGGCTGTTTCTCTGCAGAGGGACCAGGACGACTGATCCATGTACATGAAAGAACCAATGGGGCCATGTATTGTGAGATTTTGAGTGCAAACCTCCTTCCATCAGCAAGGGGAATTGAAGAGAAACGGGCTAGGTCTTCACAGACAATGATCGCAAGCACCGCCGGGGCAACGAAGGATAGGTTTCATAAAAAAACATTTAAGGTCCTGGAGGGGCCAACCATCTCCAGACTCAACCCATAAAAAATTTTAAGGGAGTTGAAACCTGTGTTGGCACACGACACCCCCCAAAAAACATCATTGCTCAAAAGGGGAACGCATGGAAGAAGGGCCCAAACCTCCCAGCAATAGGGTACAACCTTGTGAAGACTTACAAAAACGTTTTGACCTCTGCATTGGGAGGGTTAAAATTTTGGGACGCCTGTATTTGACTTAGGGCAACTAAATGATTGCGAAAGAGTCTCACCTTAATATTTTACTCAGGCACATCGCAAATGATCAAAAAACCGACTAGCGTTGACAACGTGTGGGACGAATCGACTGATTGTCCAAACTCCAAAAACCCCAGGGGGGTGACTGTTGTTTAACCAGCCATGGGTTCAGAAAAGCCTGAGCATAAATGGACAATTCTTCCCCCAGAAGTGTTTTTTGAAAAACAGATTTTTCCCAAAAATTTTTTCCAAACATCTTATCGTTTTTGCAAACGGACATAGCCCCCAAATTTTGCCAGGTTTTACAAAATTGCCTTTTATTCGTTTTTCATCGGCAGTCAATAAATGATGAACACTGAAAATTTTTATTGTTGCCGAATGCCGTGCTGATAATGATGTGTCAAACGTTTTGATTCAAGAGAAACCTTTAGGCAACTTTTAATTGTTTAGATGAAACATATAATGATAACAATTTTTTTAACAAAAGAAAAAAGCAGGATAACAATTATAGCCTCTAAGTACCCCATCCAAAAAACTACACCCCTTAAAGCTTTAAAACACTTTTAAAAAATTTTTTTTTTTACCTTATGTATTCCAGATAGAAAGAAAAAGTGGAGGTGAAATTTCAAAATTTCACTTTATTTTTATTTTATTCCTTTATTCACTGGAACCAAGGCAATGTGCCTGGAAAATTCAACTAAACACCCCCCAAATTGCTTTTTCATAGATACCCCCATATGTTTCCCTGGGTTTTCTTTTTTGGCTCCCCACAAGCTAGTGGGGAAAGCACCCATTGACTTTGGTTCCTCATTTTCAAAATTTTTTTATTAGGGTGTCTTTTTCGGGTTTTGAGGACACCCAAGGGTTAAAAACTTAATAAATTTCCCAAAAAGACCCAAAAATTTGGGAAACTACACCATTTAATGATTTTCCGAGTGTAGTAGTGTTTCTACCTCACGGGTGTTTCACAAATTTTTTTCCAAAAAACTACAATTTTAGTAAAAACTTTAATTTTTCAAAGAATCATGGAAAAAACGCCCAAATTTTGTTATGCTTTCCTTCAAGTTCGCCCAAATGCCTTATGTGGGTGTAAACTACCGTTGGGTCATCAGGTCTAAAAAGGGGGGAGCGCTTTTTGCCTCGGGAAACACAGAATTGGTGGGTGCCATGTTGCTTGCAAAGCCCCAAAGTACAAACAGTACAACACCAAAAGTCACCCTATTTTGATTCAATTGAAAATGAAAACATTTTAAATAAATTTTTTATTTTTATTACTTTTTACACAAAATAATACTTTTACACAAAATATATTTTATAGAAAAATGTCTATAAAAAATTGTTTTTTTTATGTTGTCCTTTCTGAAAAAGCCATAATTTTTTTTATTTTTCTATATGGAGCGGGTTATCGGCTTGTTTTTTGCGGGATGAGTTTTTAATATACCATTGGGGTTTTTATATACCTTTGATCACTTTTTTTTTTAAGGTTTTTTTTCGGTGTGTTTTTTTAACAAAATAAGCAACATCAGGTTTTTTATTTTTTTTTTACAGTGGGCACCATGGTTGGGATAAATCACATTTCGGGTTTTCTCAGCAGGGCACTACGATTACCGATACCCAATTTGTATATTTTTTATTTTTACCTTTTTCATAATAAAACCCTTATTTTAAAAAAGGGAAAAAAAAACGGTTTTTTTGTTACGGAGCTGTAAGCATTGTTTTTTTGCAGGAAGCGACTTTTTTTATTGAAATTTTTTTGGGGAAAAGGTTTTTTTATTGTTTTTAAATCATTGTTTGAAAGGCAGGTGAAAAAAAATACTGCAATCCAGTAATGTTTTTATTTTAACATTGCTCACCATCCCTATATGTGGCAAGTTTGGGTTTGCTCTGTACTAGGTCATATGATTAATGAACGACCCATTTAATAATTTTTTTTATTGAAAACGCTTTAAAAAAAAAAAGCTTTTAGTGTAAAACAATATTTTGCATGCTATCTCCTTTAGCCATAACATTTCATTTTTCTGTATACAGAGCTTTTAAGGACTTTTTTTTTTGTGGGGGTGAACCCAAAGTTTTAATTTACAACTTTTTGGATTTTTAAGAGTTTTTTATCGCTTTTTTTTTCCAATTTTTCGCTGTGAGATGAACAAAAAAACGCAATTCTTTTTTTTATGACGTTCAAAAAAACATGAAATATTTTTAGGGGATTTCTTTCATTACAGCACACCCAAAATATGTAGTTTAAATTTTTTTGGGCGTTTGGGAAAAAAGGGAGTACATTTTTTTTTTTCGTGTTTCACTTTTTTTTTTTTTTTTTTTTTTCTTTTTCACTTTTCCCTATATGGGATTTGTACGTTATACAGCATTGCTTGTCACTCACCAGACAACAATTGAAAAATTTCCCCAAGCCGACCACATTTTTTTAAGTTCCAGCTCTCCCCAGATGACCAGCCTGCTTACCAATAACAGGATAGGGGCAGGGAAAAGATCACCGCCAAAATGGACAAACGAAAACGTTGGGGAACTAAAAAAATGTTTTTCCCAAAATTGGGGAAACTCTTCACCCAGCTTTTCCCAAAACCTGAAAAAATAACAAAAACAGGGATGGGAAACACATAAACCCATATTAACTATAGGGGTTCACAAAGGGGGACCTTTTCCCACCCCGTTGGCTCCTTCTCACGTTGGCTCCTTCTAAGGGGCTCCCTCACAATAAAGTGGGTCCCGTTTAAAAAATCAATGGGCCCGGGTAAGATTTAAGGGGACCCGCTGAGGGCTTTTTTGCTTACAATCCAAAATGGCTCCTGCCCGGGGTTTAAGGGGGGTCCTCGACAATCAACGCTCCTACTGACAATCAAGTGGGCTCCTCTGACAATCAAATGGGCTCCTGGCCCCGGGATTTAAGTGGGGTTCCCGCTACAATCAGGGCTCCTGCTGACAATCAAGTGGGGTCCGGCCCTGGGTTTTAAAGGGGGGCCCCCTGCTACAATCAGGGGCCTGCTGATAACAAGGCTCCTGCTAACAATAAAGGGGCTCCTGGCCCTGGCTTTTAAGGGGCCTCTTGCATGCTGCAAGCAAGTGGCTGCGGGCCGGGGGTTTTAAGGGGCCCTTTGGGATTTAGGGGCTCTGGCCCGGGATTTGGGCTCCCTGACAATCAGTGACAGAAATAAAGGGGGGGAGTTTCGTTCTGATCTGACTCTTCTTAAACTTAACAGCAAAGGGTTTGCTGCGGTGCTCCCTTTTTCCCAGAAAATGGTCTCCTAATCACTCGCTGCCCGCTTGCACTGTGGGGGCGAAGCGGGGGAAAATAGGGCCCTTTGGGAGTCAGACCCCAAAAAACACAGCGCAGCAAAGCGTGGGGGAGCGGAAAAAAAGGGGGCGGTCCCAGGCGGTGCCGCATGGGGGTACGGCTCCCCAATTTTTAGTTTTATAGTGAGGGGGCCCGCGGGGCAGCACACTGACAGGCGCAAAATTGGGCACAACAGCAGAGTAAAAACAGTGATTGCGCCTGCCCCGGGATTTAGCTGCCCAGGCACGACCCAGGAACCCCAACACTAAAGGCTCATTAATATACACCACACAATTTGGTAGAAGAATAGCGATAATGATTGATGTAATTGATTAATCATGTCATCAGGAAAAATGATTGATCTCATTGATTAATCATGTCATCAGGAAAAAAACCATTTGGACATACTTTTGGGTTTAATTCCATGAGCGCACAGGACCAATAGGAAAAGGGGGTCCCCACACCCCCTTAAAACACCTTTGTGCTATCTGTCAGAATGCATACACTCTTTTGCTAGCAATTAAAAACATTATTCATTATCATCCTTTTATCTTAGAAAATGGCAATGAATAATACAAAATGAGCTTATTTTAAACAGTGTTCCCATATTCCCCAAGTTCTATGCCTGCATTTTGGGTACATATGCTGTATGGGCCCATCAGTATAAAAGATTAACCTTTCCTAAACCCAAAAATAAATACAGCAAATTAGATTACAAACAATATTTCCCCTTACGGGTGCCCAAAAAAAATCTCCATAGAGTGACCAAATGTCACCACTGTACTGTTGTCTAATATTGCCACCATACTGGGACTTCATGCGGGAAGGACCATTTGTTTTAAAAACCCCACACCAGCACTATAGTATTACTTCCAGCTCCCAAAACCGCCGGG
Source organism: Phyllomedusa bahiana (assembly GCA_025379985.1). NCBI lineage: Eukaryota > Metazoa > Chordata > Amphibia > Anura > Hylidae > Phyllomedusa > Phyllomedusa bahiana. The sequence continues at coordinate 74,306 of JAODAL010007991.1, read as the reverse complement.
AAAGAGTTTGGCACCCCCAAACCCATCTGTCCCCTCCTTACTTTCAAAGCCCGTCCTACTACTAAATCAAATTATTTTAAACCTCCCAAAAGTGCAAACCCAGGTCTAAAAATTTTGTACTCTAGTATAAGAAAGTGCCCCACAGAAATACGCACACTAATATTTTCACCAAAATAAACGGGCACCTTTCCCACCATATACCCCCTTTTTATATTGTCTAAAAAAAAAGCAGTTACAGTTTGTGCCCCCCAAAAGTATATGAAACTGTAGCAGCATATGTAGGGCTATTTTGGATTCTTTTCACTATTTGGGAAATGAAACCCCACTACCGGGTAAAAAACCCCACTGCATCTTTTTTGGACTTGCTATAAAAACACAGAAACAAAGGAATCTTGTACCTCTGCTAAAGGTAATAAGTAGTACAGTGGCTACAGAAGGAGTACTGCAAGAAACATGCAGCAGCTGGCAGATGGGAGTAGGCTACACAGGTACGGGCATCCTAGAGTCACAGTCCGCTGCTAGTGCAATAGTGGATGGGGGTTTCAGCAGGGCCGTCTTTCCCATTGGGCAGGGGTGGGGCCATCCCCGGGGGCCCACAACAAAAGGGGGCCCGTCCGGGGGTTTCCTGCTCTGCCCAGTAAAAATGAATAAACCCAGCATTATAAATTTTCCCCCTTTTCGTGCCCCGCGGTCCCTCCCTTTGCACTTCACTCATTCCCGGGCGAAGTCCCTTTCCCTTTATTCAGCCTGCTCCGGCTGTGTGTGGGGTTCAAGGAGCGGGGGGAGGGGGCGAAACGACAGCACGCCGGAGAGGAGATAAGCATCGCTCAGCGGGCACCCCTCCTCATCCTCAGTCCGTGCGTGCCCCCCCCTGTGTGTTGGGTAAAGGGAGCGGGGGGAGGGGACACACGAAAAGCACGGCCGGAGGGGGAAAAAAGCAGCTCACAGCAGGCACCGGGGGGGGCCCCTTTCATTGGTGCTGTCCCTCCTGTGCGTGACTTTCCTTTTGCAGCGGGCTGCTGTTTATCAGCAAAAGGGTTCTACAAGAAAATTTTCGTTTTCCTGCCCCCCCCTGGGGGTGAAAACGGGTTTAGACTCAGTGCTCTGTGTGAGTTTTTTGGAAATTTTTTGTGTGAAAAAGTTTTGTGAGTGTAGGTGAATGGATGGCTGTTTTTTTTGTAGGGTGTGAAAAATTGCACTTTTTGGGGAAAACAGCATGAAATTTGGCGGGGGCGAATCCCAAATTTCATGCGCCTTTAAAAAAATTTCTAGGGAAAGCACCTGATGTATGAACCCGCTTTTACAAGGGTCCCTTAATCAGGCGCATTCCAGCGCTTGGGGGGACCATTTCTGGCTCGGGGAAACCCCTTGTAAAATGCTCTACCTGTTCCAGCTGTAAAGGGCCCAAAAAATGCCGTTTCTGAAGCTTTTAAAATTTTTAGCTTCGTTACGGGTTCCCAGTGTGCCCCCCCTCCCACACGCCCCCCCAGAAACTGGGGCAAATTTCAAAGAGCCACAGGACCCCCGGATGACTGCAGGAGAAAAAAAAAAAATAATGAACGGTTTACGTGCCCGATAAACGGGCTGTAAAAACACCAGATATCGGGAGCCCCGTTTTACATGGGCGCCCCTTTTTGCACCCAAAGGGGGGACATGTATGAATGGGGCGTCCTGAAGTTGGCGTCGTTTCAGTCCGAAAAAAAAGGGGCAAAAGTTCACCCCTATTTTTTTTTAACCTGCCACAGGCATTTATCGGCCCCCTTTTCAAAGCACCCCGCCTGATTTTGGGGGTGCGCTGGAGGGTTTTCACTACAACCGTACGAAGCTGCACATTTCCCGGCGCAGTACAGCTGGGGAAAAGGGAGAGACCTTTACAAGGGGTTTCCCCGAGGGCCCGAAGTGTCTCCTTTGGGAGCTAGAAAGCACTAAAAACTATGACCCACAGTAAAACAGGTTCATAGATTTAGACGCATTCCCCTGCAACAAAGCATGCAAAAAAAAAATCATACATGTCCCCCCTAAATACGCATCAAAAAAGGTACCTTTCCCTGTCCATTGTTTTCAATCTGAAAAAAGCCCCCAGTTCATTTTCGTGAAAATGTGGTACATTTTTCCCCCCTTTAAAACCAAAGGGACAATATGGTGCAGTGCCCTTTCAGACACAAATTTTAATTTTAGTGTTGCGGGTTTTGTTCACACAACCTAAATTGCAGGGGATACTTTGGGGCGTAATTCCCCCTGCAATGCCCCGAAGTAAAGCCCCCGCAAATATAGTAAATCAAAAGCAATACCAAAGGGCCCCCTTTAAAACCCCTAAATATAAAAGGTTTTTTTTTGTTGTCCCCTAACAAAATACTCAAATTTCCCCTTTAATTTTTTTTCCAAAAGCACTATAATCAAATGGGAGCTCTGAATTTTGGGTTTTTAAAGGGCGACAAAGCGAGTTTTTGATCTATACAGATTTCCCCCCCTTTTTTTGGCCCCCAGTGCTCCCCAATTTCACGGGATTTTTCCCCGGTGCTTACTGTGGGAAAATTAAGTTGAATGTGGGCCTGGCGGAGCGTTGTGCGAAGTAACCCTGGCCAAGGGCGATTTCAACAGCAGGCGACGGGGCCCTTTGTAACTTTTGGTGACGCAACCTGTTGTAAAACTGGGTTCCTGAATTAATTTTACATTTTTTTACAAACAGGTCGCGCCAGAAAAGCGCTGTTTCCTCGTGAAAATTCCGTGATTGTAAGCGAATTCCGAAAAGGGAAAATGACGTGGATGTTCCTGTGGGGGGTTTGATTTTGGGGGGGGGGGCCCCAGTGAAACAGCTCTCCCCGGGGGGCCCATAAAGCATTTAAGACCCCCTGGGTTTCAGTATAAGGGAAATGTTCACAGGGGCTTATTTCTGGGGAAATTTTGCGCGCGGTTTTTTGCGGCATATTTGGCTTAATACTCGACAAATGCTTTGCCGCAATTACGAAAATTTTCATAGCTCCAAGAGAGCTAGGATTAGTTTCGTCCTCCCGCGCATACAAAAACAACGAATGTATCCCGGGGGGGGGAAATTTTTAAAAGGCCCAATTGTTACGGCGAATACGACCCCGCAAAACAGTCTATGACTATGGGGCTGGTGCCTTAGAATTAAGCACTGATCAGCGCATGGTTACAAAACACCCAGCGTATTGCGACACGTACTACATGCGCCGCAATAAGCCGTGTGAAAAAAACCCTTTGCAGGGACCCCAAGACTGCATGTCACAAATTTGGGGAACTGCTGGGAAAGCAAATTAGGCATCATTGTCACAGTTAGATGCTCCTGGTTCAGGGGACGATATGCAGTGCTATTGCCTTCTAGAAGCCTCCTATCTAAGGGGGAATTTTGAAGGGGGTGGGTGCAGGGCTTGTGGTAGTTTGCTATCCCGAAGAAAAAAACTTATTTTAAACTGTTTTACTATGCCGCTCCTAAATTTTGCCTAGTGGTAAATGGGGCTGAAGGTAAATGCCATACTCTCCATACTCTGCTGCATGATGCATATTTTTTATTTAGTATTACTCTCTCACAGGTTCACAAATGAAATTTAGTAGACACCTATGAGATGTAAATGGCTCTAGGTTGAAAAATCTCAACAAGCCATGAAATAAAATCATTTGGTTGTCCATCGGAGCCTTCTGAGTGATTGTTTGATGCATTTTTCACCACAATGGATATTATGCATATAGTGCTGTAGCATAGCTGGGATGATTCAGATCCACATCTCTCAAGTAAGTTCATACATGTCGTTATTGTTGCTGACAGTAAATCACTTGTGTACATATGTTCAGAGGTAAGTATGTTTTTTTGTGTCTAAAAAACTCAGTTTTTAAGATAACGAGGGAGAAACAATGCAGCACTTTTGATCTTCATAGTTGTGCACCTCTTATGATTTATTTATATATATGGAATTGAAATCTAGTATGCCGACTTGTTTTCCATGGTGACCTTTAGATATAAAATATACAAAATCAATAATGCAGAGAATTGACTTCGGCACGATACTCTATATGACCTCGTAGGAGACAGTAACCTTCTTACTTATGTATTATTATCATAAGGACAAAACTGAATGTGAATAGGCCATTAAAAAGTGTAAGAATGAATAGAGGTTAGTGAGAAGTTGTGAACTAATAAGGAAATTATTGAAAAAGTGGGGCTATCTACTTCTAGCAAAGAACACCGGGGAATTATCTGTTATGTCATGGATGAGTATTTGGAGTATTTTGATCAGATAGCATGGCCTCTGAGATCCATTCAGAGGTTTTTTTGTGCCTGTCTATACAGACACATATTGACCTCATAGATTTATATACAGAAAAAGATTAAAAATATCTTATTTTGTTGTTCAAGAGCCATGCTCAAATTTACAGTATCCTACAAAAGTGAGTACACCCCTCATTTTGTTGTAAATATTGTATTATATCTTTTAATGGCACAGCACTAAATATATGAAACTTTGACACAATATAAAGTAGTCAGTGTACAGCTTGTATAACAGTGTACATTTGATGTGCCCTCAAAATAACTCAGTTGACAGCCGTCAACGTTTAAACCACTGGAAACAAAAGTGAGTAAACCATAAGTGAAAATGGACATATTATGCCCAAAGTGTCAATATTTTGTGTGGCTACCACTATTTTCCAGTACTGCCTTAAGTGTTTTGGGCATGGGTTAAGGTCTGGAGACATGATTGGCCAGTCTATCTCCTTTCTACTCATTTTCTTTAGCAAGTCAGTGACCGTCTTGGAGGTGTGTTTGGGGTCGTTATCACGGTCTTGATGGGAGGGGGTCATGATCTGCTCCAGTATTTCACGGTACATGTTGGCATTCACGGCTCCATCAATGAATTGTAGCTTTTCACTGCCCCAAGCCATGATGCTCCCACCACCAGCTTCTGTAGCAGACACACTTGTTTTTACTCCTCATCTGATTGACACACGTTTGACACATCTGACCAATAAGTTATTGGGCCATTAAACCCAAGAATGTTCCATATTCCATATCCTTAATCTGCTAGTCTTCAGAAAACTGCTTGCGGGCTTTGTTATGCATCACCTTTAGAAGAGGCTTCATTTTGGGATGACAGCCATGCAGACCAATTTTATGCAGTGTGTGGTGTATGCTCTGAGCACTGACAGGCTGACCCCAAAACCCCTTTAACATCTGCAGCAATGCTGGCAGCACTCATACATCTATGTTGAAAAGACAATCTCTGGATATGCACTCAACTTCTTTGGCCGACCATGGCAATGTCTTCTCTGAGTGAAACCTGTCTAGTTAAACCTCTGTGTGGTCTTGGCCACCGTACTGCAGCCCAGTTTCAGGGTGTTGACAATCATATAATTGCCTAGGCCATGTTTATGTAAGGCAACAATTCTTTTTTTCAGATCCTCAGACAGTTCTTTGCCATGAGGTGCCATGTTGAACTTCCAGTGACCAGTATGATAGAGTGTGACAGAGATAACACCAAATGGAATATACCTGCTCCCAATTCACACCTGAGACCTTGCAACATTAATGAATACCATGACACAGAGGAGGGAATATGTGAAAATGGGCACAATTTGTCCATTTTCACGTAGGAATGTACTCACTTTTACTGCCAACGGTATAGACATTGATGGCTGTGTATTGAGTTATTTTGAGGGCACACCAAATTTACACTGTTATACAAGCTGTAAACTGACTACTATACCTTATATTAAAGTGTCATATCTTCAGTGTTAATAATACTACTTAATTTGCCAAAGGCAATCTTAAACTCAGATCACTCTCTATGATTAATTAATACTTAACTTTTATTACTATAACTGCCAGTCATTAATGAAAATATAATGAGTGAGGCTTGATTTACCATCTCTATACCTAGGATCTAGTCACAAGGAGGTTGCTCTGTGATTTTAGTAGGGAAGTTCATTAACCCCGAATTTCTATGAGCCCGAGATATATAGATACATACTGAAAGCGATGAGATAGATATCATTGTTGGATCTCTAGACATTGGCTTAAGAATTAAATCTTGGTGAGGATCTGGTGATTGAATTTTAATAGCACTTTATTTTGTTTATTATACATTTGTGCTCAAAAGTTTACATACCTCGGCAGAATTTTTGCTTTCTTGGCCTTTTTTTACAGAATATGAATGATAACACAAAAACTTTTTTCACTCATTTGGGTTTGTGGTTGGGTGAAGCCATTTATTGTCAAACTACTGTGTTTTCTCTTTATAAATCATGACAACCAAAAACATCCAAATGACCTTGATCAAAATTTCACATACTCTGGTGATTTTGGCCTGATAACATGCACAGAAGTTGACACAAATGTGTTTGAATGGCTACTAAAGGTAACATCCTCACCTGTGACCTGTTTGCTTGTAATTAGGGTGTGTACATAAAAGCTGAGTGAGTTTCTGGGACCCAAAAGAATTGTCAATGGATATACAGGAAAAGGTAGTTGAACTGTATAAAACAGGAAAGGGATACAAAAAGATATCCAACGAATTGATATTATCAGTGACCAGTATTCAAACTGTGATTAACAAATGGAAAATCACGGTCTCTGTAAAAACCAAACCACGGTCAGCTAGACCAACAAAGATTTCGTCCACAACTGCCAGGAAAATTGTTCAGGATGCAAAGAAAAACCCACAAATAGCATCAGCTGAAATACAGGACTCTTTGAAAACTAGTGGTGTGGCTGTTTCAAGATGCACAATAAGGAGGCACTTGAAGAAAAATGGCCTGTATGGTCGAGTCGCCAGTAGAAAGCCATTACTGCACAAGTGCCACAAAGTATCTCACCTACAATATGCTAAACAGCACAGAGACAAGCCTCAAAACTTTTGGAAGGTAATTTGGAGTGATGGGACCAAAATCAAACTTTTTGGCCACAACCATAAACGTTACATTTGGAGAGGTGTCAACAAGGCCTCTGATGAAAGGAACACCATTCCTACTGTAAAGCACAGAAGTGGAACGCTGATGTTTTGGGGATGTGTGAGCTACAAAGGAACAGGGGAAACTTCGTCAAAGTTGAAGGTAAGAGGAATGCAGCATGTTATCAGCAAATACTGGAGGCAAATTTGCACTCATCAGCCCAGAAGCTGCGCATGGGATGTACTTGGCCCCCCTTTTCCTAACAAAACAACGACCCAAAACACAATGCCAATAAACCTGTCTTTGGGCCCTCAGCAGAAAAAAAGTAAAAGGGTTTTCCCTGGGTGGCCATCTCTGTCTCCAAACCTCAATACATTAAACCACTCGAGGAGATTAAATTTGTGAAATTTCATGAAAGACAGCCCGGGAAATTTAAAAGAACTGGGGTTTTTTGGCCAAAAGAAAATGTCTTACTAACGGGAAAAAAAATATAGAGCCTCATCCACAAACAAACCCCCAAAAAGCTTAAAGCGTCGGGGGAATGTTAGAAAAAGGCCCAGGGGCTTTGGCAAGGCCTAAAACACCCGGGGGGTTTGGGGCCTTTGTTTTTTTTTCCCGCCTCATTTTTAACGGGCGGATGTTTTTTACGAAAAAAATTTCCTTTTCGCCTTTCATAATTTTTGCCACATCCCCACAAAACCCGGGTCCATCTTCACCCGTAAATGTAAAAGGAAAAAAACCCACCAATAACAAATTTACTTTTTCAAAAACTTCTCACCTTCAATAACAATCCCCTAAACAGTCCCCAAATTTTAATCCACCGATACTTTGGAAAAAATCTCCCAAGGACAAATAAATTTTGACTAAAAACACTCCTACAAAAACCAAAGGGGCCCCAAAAACTATTACTATTTAAAGGGGTTAAATTATCCTCCGACCCTGCCCGAACGCCGGACCCCACAGGGTTTCCCCAAGGGGGGTCCCAAAATTTATACCACCCATACGGGGGCCATATTGGGTAATCTAGTTGTATTGGGACCTCTGAAGAAAATAAAAGTGTTTTCCCCGGCTGTTACTTTTAGAAAAACTCCCCGGGAGACCTTTTCTGTCGCGCGTTCACTTTCCCTTTTCTTCTCCTCGGTTCTCACCTTCTGCTATTGCCCCGGCCAATACTCCCCTGGGGACTTGGACACAAATATCTTTAACCCTCACATTTCCAGCAATTTTAATTTTGGTTAGCAGTCCCCTATTTAGTTAAATAGGGGCACTGAACAGTAAGGGGCCCACGGGCAGGTATATGGGGGGCCATGCAGGTATAGGGGGGCCCAGGCGGTATATGGGGGCCACAGGCAGTATATGGGGCACGAGGGCAGAATATAGGCCTGAGGCGTTATAGGAGCACTAGACGGGTATATAAGAACATGAGGCAGGTTATGGGCATAGGAGTATATAGGGGCCACGGGTATAGGGGGGCACAGGCAGGTTAAAGGGGGGCACAGGCAGTATATGGGGCCACGGGCAGGTTATAGGGTCTTTGAGGCGAAATTTTTGGGCCACGGGGCATATAGGGGGGGCATGGGGCATTTTATAGGGGCCACAGGCGGGTATAGGGGGCCAATGGCAGTTTTTAAGGGGGCACAATATTGGGGCCACAGGCAGGTATTGGGGTCATTGGGCAGAAAAGGGGGGCCTGAGGCAGTATATGGGGGCCCAAGCGGGTTTTTAAAAGGGCACGGGGCAGTATAGGGGGGCAATGAGGAGTATATGGGGGCCACAGGCAGGTTTTTGGGGCACAGGAAGGTTTATAGGGGGGGCACAGGAGGTTTTGGGGGGGCCACAGGCAGGGATTGGGGGCAAGGCAGAAAGGGGGGGCAAAGCAGATAGGGGGGTCACAGGCAGTTATGGGGGGCCACAGGCAGTATAGAGGGGGCACAGGCAGCATAGGGGGGCCACAGGCAGGCATTATAGGGGCACAGGCAGCATAGGGGGCCACGGGCAGGCTTTATAGGGGACAGGCAGTATTAGGGGGCCCCACAGACAGGGATATGGGGGCCACGGCAGCTTTGGGGTCACAGGCAGGGGTAGGGGGGCCACAGGCAATTAAGGGGACAGGCAGTATATAGGGCCACAGGCGGGAAGGGGGATATTGGGGGCGGGCAGATATGGGGCACGGGCAGTATAGGGGGGTCACGGGCAGTATAGGGGGGACACAGGCAGGTATAAAAGGGCACAGGCACATATGGGGGCCACAGGAGGCATTATAGGGGACAGGCGCTGGGGGGGCCCACAGGCGGGCATTTAGGGGCACAGGCAGTATATAGGGGGCCACAGACGGGATAGGGGGCCACGGGAAATTTTGGGGGTCAAGGCAGGGATATGGGGGCCACAGGGGGCATTTGGGGCAAGGCAGTATATAGGGGGCCCACAACGGGGTTTGGGGAGCCACAGGCAATTGGGGGTCAAGGCAGGGATAGGGGCCAAGGCAGCATTAAAGGGGGGCACAGGCGTATATAGGGGCACTGGGCAGGTAAACCTATAAAAATAAAAACATTAATACTACCTAACTCCCCCGGCGAGCGGCCCCGTCCTCTTCAGCCGCGCCCCTCCGACGCCCCTGGGGCCACGGCCTTTTTTCCCGTGCGCCCGAGGACAGGCAGCGTGCGATGACGTTTTGTCAGCGACGCTGCCGGTGAGGCGCACGGGGGCCACGGCGGGTCCTCAGCGCTGTGAGGCCCGGCACCTCGCGGTGTAGGGGCCGCGGGTCCGACCTGTTGCGAGACAGGGAGGCTCGCTCTCTGCCCCGCGAAGCCCTCAGTGTGGTGGCCAGCGGACGCACTGTAATTTCGGGCCAGTCGGTGCTCAGCCCAGGCAGAGGCCTGGACCCGGGGGACTCGGGGGGACGGGGGTTTTTTTTCGGGGCCCGAGCCAAGAAAACAGCCTACGACCCCCTGGGGCAGGCCCAAAAACGGTATTAAGAAAGGGGATTTGGGAAATTTTTTTTCGGGGGCATTGGATGTTTTTGGGGTTTTCATTTTGATTTCAAAAGAGAAAACACAGTGTTTGACAATAAATTACTTCTCCAACCCCAACCCTGAGGAAAAAAATTTTTTTGTATCATTAAGTGAGCGATTTCGTTGACTATTGTCATGGAAACGATGTGTATCGCAATTATCAATAAAATTCATGTCGTAATGATTTTTCCCGATGACCATTAAATCTATGGGGAGCAAAAACACCCTTCATTCTTACACCCAAATGGGTGGGAAGTGGGAATTTAAAATCCCCACAGTCAAATGGATTCGTGCTACTCTTAGGCAACACACTTTTGGTTATAAAAGCCACGGAAAAAAAAAAAACAGACCATTCACTATCCCCGTCTTTCACCACAGCATGGGCCCCTTAAAAAGCTGACCCCCAAATTAAAAAAATGCCGAGGGGTTTATTTTGAACCCTCATTTACTTTAAGGGGCATTTAATATCCCCCTCCCGGAACGCAGCTGAGCCCCAACCTGCATGACCCTCAGATTTTAAAAAAATGCCCGGGAAAAGGAGTTTTCAACCACCATTTTAGTGAATGGACATTGCTTACCTGTCCTGGGCCACGATGAGCCCCAAAACCGCTAACCCCCCCCATTTAAAAAAAGGCCGGAAAAAGGGTCTTTTAACCCCATTTTAGTTTTTACTGGACATTGACCAACCTGTCCTGGGCCCCAGCATGACTCTTAAAACCCGTTTTCCCCAAACCAAATGGCACTATGCTATTTTGTACAGTGCTGTCATTTTTATTTTTTTTGGTAACTGACATTTTTTCAGAATTTTTTTGGGAAAATTTTATTTTTTTTTTAATTTTATATTTTGCTTTTTTTTTTAAATTGATAACAACAAAAATATCACATAATCTCCAAAAAAATTGGGGAAACTCACAAGAGAACAAAAAGTGACTTTGATCACTATATTTATATTTTCCCAAAAGGGAAACTTAAACTCTATCAGTTCTTATCTATTAAAACTAAAAAAGTAACTTTTATTATTATAACTCTTAACCCCTAAACACTATTTTTAAAAACCTGATTCTACCATCATTTAAGGCCTTTTTGCTTCTGAAAGAGGGGAATAACTCCCTTTTTCTATCATCAGTCTGGTGGAACCCCACCTATTAACAGGAGAGCCTTATATCTATAGCAAGTTACTAGCTTCAGTAAGGGATCCAAAGCCAACTACTTGGGCAGTCGTCCCTAATCTCATAGACACAGAACAAATAAGGCCCCTTGTGACACCGTCTGCAGCAGGGGGCACGTGTAGACAGAGGTGAGAGAGCACAATTTAAAACGTCATCCCTGACCTCGCCGACATGTTTTTCGCCAGCTAACCTGGCTTTATCAAGGCTTGAGGTCCGATTGTGGGATGGTGAATCAGGTTTTTAATTAGTGTGTATAGAGGTTTAAAGGGTTTTAGATATAAAAAAATTTTTACGTTTGTGTTTAATAGATAGAGAACTGACAGAGTTTAAGTTTCCCCCTTTATGGCAAAATTATTTAAATATAATAACATTACAAACATACACCCCTCCCTGCTTTTTTTAAAGGTTTTTTTTACAGTGTAGATGTGTTAAAATTCTTTCCGTACAAAAACCAAAAGTAATAAAAAGCCCAAATACCCCCCCAAAAAAAACTTTTATTTGAGAAGACTTTTTGCCCTCCTGGCTTCTGAGAGTGTTTCCCAGCCAATCAATTAAAATGGTTTCTTTTTTTCCCCCAAAAACCCTTTCTTATAAACAGTTTTTTTGGGGGGCTTATCAATTCACCTGTGGTGATCAAAAATTTGCTGTATTAAATTTAATGAAAAGTAGCTCTATAAAACAAAAGCTTGACTGACCAAAAGTAAAAAAAAAAAAACACCTGTCTGAAATGTATAGGGTAAATATAAAGGTTTTTTTTTGGCCACCTATCAATTCCCCTGTGGTGATACAAAAATTGCGTATTCAAATTTAAAAAAACAAAGTAGCTCTATGAACAAAGCTTGACTGCCCCAAAAAGTAAAAAAAAAAAACCCCCTTCTGAAAATGTTTCGGGATAATTAAGGTTTTTTTTTGGGAAAACCTATCAATTAAAACCTGTGGGAAATAAAAAATTGTTTGTATTCAAATTTAAATGCAAAAGTAGTTTTATCAACAAAGTTGGGTGCCCAAAAAAAGTGAAAAAAAACACCTGCTGAAATGTATAAGATTTTAAAAAAGGAAATTTTTTTTGGCCTATCAGTACAATTTTGGTGACTAAAAAATTGTGGATTAAAATTTTTAACTGCAAGGTGGTCTTTCAACACCGTGGCCGGGCCCCAAAGTAAAAAAAAACCACGTATCTGAAATGTATATAAATAAAAAAAGGTTTTTTTTTTTGGCACCTTCAACCTGGGTGACTAAAAAAAGTTGCTGGATTAAAATTTTAAAAAACCCCAAAGTAGATCTATCAACAAGCGGGGCTGCCAAAAAGTGAAAAAAAAGATCTAAAATGTATTCGGGAAAAAAAAAAAAAAAGGTATTTTTCGCCCTTTAAAATTCCCTGGGGGGGTGACTAAAAAAAATTGCTGTTTCCATTTAAGTGCAAGGTGCCCCAATGAAAAAAAGCTGTAGTGCGCCAAAGTGAAAAAAAAACAACCATATTGAAATGTATTCATAAAAAAAAGGTTTTTTTGGAACCTTTCAATTCACCTGTGGTGACTACAAAATTGCTGTATTCACATTTAACTGCAATGTGCTCTATCAAAAATTGATGAAAAAAAAGGGAAAAAAAAAAACGTATTGAAATGTATTCGGATAATAAAAGGTTTTTTTCGCCCCTTTAATTCACCTTGGGGGGTACAAAATTGCTGATTCAATTTTGGCGGTGATCAATGAACAAAGCTGTAGTGCGCCAAAGTAAAAAAACACTATCTAAAAAATTTTTATTCCGATAATAAAAGGTATTTTTGGCACCTTTAAATTAACCTGTGGTTACTACAAAATTGCTGGTTAACATTTAACTCCCAAATGCCTAAAACAAAGCTGTATGCCCCAAAAGTAAAAAAAAAAAACACGTATTGAAAATGTTTCGGAAAAAAAAGTTTTTTTGGTACCTTTCAATTTAACGTGGTGATACAAAATTGTGATTACATTTAAGTGAAAGGTGGCTAATGAACAAAGCTGTAAGTGCGCAAAGTGAAAAAAAAAACCGTATTTTAAAAAATGTATTCGATAAAAAAAGGGTTTTTTGGCACCTTTCAATTCCCCCTGTGGTGATTTCAAAATTGTGTATTCCATTTAACTGCAAAGTAGCTCTATCAACAAAGCTTGGGGATGACCAAAAGTAAAAAAAAAATAGTATTGAAATGTATTGGATAATAAAAGGTATTTTTCGCCCTTTTCAATTACTGTGGTGACTACAAAATTGCTGTATTACTTTAAATTTCAAGGTGCAAAAAATGAACAAAGCTGTAGTGCGCCAAAGTGAAAAAAAAAAACGTATCTGAAATGTATTCCGAAAATAAAAGGTATTTTTGGCACCTTTCAATTCACCTGTGGTGCTAAAAAAATTGCTGTATTCACATTTAATGCAAAGTAGCTTTCAAAAAAAGGGGCGGGTACTGCCCCAAAAGTGAAAAAACACGTATCTGAAAGTATTGGTAATAAAAAGGTATTTTTGGTATTTTTAATTCCCCGTGGTGCTACAAATTGCTGTATTCCATTTAGTGCAAGGTGCCTAAATGAACAAAGCGGTAGTGCGCCAAAGGAAAAAAAAAAAAACACGTTCGAAATTTTTTCGGTAAAAAAAGGTATTTTTGGCCACCTTTAATTACCTGTGATGACTACAAAATTGTGCATTCAATTTAACTGCAAGGTGCCTCAATGAAATAGCTGTAGTGCCCCCCGGGGAAAAAAAAAAAATTTTCTGAAAGGGTTTTTGGGTTAAAAAAAGGTATTTTTGGCACCTTTCAATTCATGTGGGGGGACTACAAAATTGCGTATTACTTTTAAGTGAAAGGTGCCTAAAATGAAAAAGTGTAGGTGCCCCCCAAAGGGAAAAAAAAAACGTATCCGAAATGTATTGGGAAAATAAAAGGTATTTTTGGAAAACTTTCAATTCCCTGTGGTGATACAAAATTGCGTTTTTCACTTTTAAAAATGCAAAAGTGCTCTAAAAAAAACAAAGCTTTTTTTACTGCACCAAAGTAAAAAAAAAAAAACCCATCTGAAAATGTTTCGGATAATGAAAGGTTTTTTTTGGCACCTTAACCTTGCTGACTACAAAATTGCGGATTTAAAATTAAAACTGCAAGGTGGCTATTAAACAAGCTGGAAGGGGGCAAAATTGAAAAAGAAACCTATCTGAAATGTATACTGTAAAAAAAGTTGTTTTGCACCCCTAAAAAAGGAGACCTGCATTACTAAGAAATGGTGTTCCTTTTAAAGTTCAGGTGCCCAATATCCAGGAAATTTTCAAAAAAAAACTGTTAAAAATAAAGCTTTTGCAGTTGAATGTTACACTAGTTTGGGTTTTAAAAATATATCCAATTTCCCAAACCTAAACTCAAAAAATTTAAAATTCTGATCAAACTAAGTTGAAGGATCAAGTAACTTTTGGCTTTCTTGTGAAGAAATAGAATAATTTCGCTGAGCTGTTTGCTGATCTGTTTGGACAGAGGCAGAGCACACGTCCTACTGCTATGAGACGCTGACAGACACTGATCATGAACAGGAAGGGCTGTTCTATGTAAAACGAGGTCATGTGATTTTTCAAGCCAATCGCAACCATACACATCCCAGTCATGACGTCGCACACACATCTCACCCTGCTCTATTCTGTAAGCTGATTTGCTGGCCGCCAAAATGACAGGACGCGCCGAAAATGGCGCGATATTAATAGATTATGCACAGAATTTCACCTAAATTATCGCGTGATCTAAAAAATCCGATCAATGTAAATACCGTGCCGATTTCAACTTTGTCGATAATAATCGCTCAACACTAGTCATCATTCATATTCTCTGAAAAAAGGCCAAGAAAGCAAAAATTCTCCTGGGGTATGTAAACTTTTGAGCACAACTGTAGTTATAGTAATAAAGGTTAAGTATTAATTAATCATCAAGAGTGATCGGAGTTTAAGATTGCCTTTGGTAAATTAAGTAGTATTGTTATGTAGTCACTCAAATCCCTCTTTTCCAATTCCCGTACATATCTTCAGTGTTAACCCATAAAAATATATAGCACAATATTTACAAACATGTGAGGAGTGTACTCACTTTTGTGAGACACTGTCCATGCATGCAGTATTTAAAGTCTCCAAAAATTTCACAGATTAAGTCTAGAAGCCTACATTCGGCGATTATGTTAAAAATAGGGGATTGCATACAAAGCAATTCTGAAACTCACAATTTAATCACTATTGGAATTTTTTCCTTAAGCCGAATTTTTTTCCCCTTAGGCCGAACACCTGAAAAGTAGCTAATCACCAGAACTCTTTTTTAGTTTCTGCCTTCTTGTGTTTCAACAGTTATTACTTTTTTATTTTTTCAATGACGCAGTTGTATGAGGCCTCGTTTTATTCGAGACGAGTTGTACTTTATGGAGGAATAGTTTAAGCTCACTTATAAATAATTGCAGAATTTTTTCAATTTTTTTTCATTTTTATATACATTTTTTTTTTGTTTTTTAAAAACTTTTTTACACCATTCACATTTCACACTTAATAACTTTTTAGATTAATTCTACAGGTGATTACGGTCGTGTGGATACCTAATATGTATTTATAACTTAGTAATGTATTACCATATTCATATAAGCTAATACATTATAGTCTGTGTCTGTTTGACACAGGCAGTGATCAGGGCAGCACACATTCTGCCCTGATCACTGGCTTGTGACACAGACAGCCCCAGGGCTGACTCTGTAGCTGTTCCCCGGGCTCTGTAGCAGGGAAACTCTTTGATTGCGCTGTAGTGACAAACTGCGGTAATCAAATGGCTAAAGGACCGGGGAGCAGAGCACCGCAAATTCCAATGTCTGCAGCAACGTCAAAAGACTTCGCTGCAGATGAACGACCTGAAATGCCCTCCATCAAAAGACGGGCGGTTGTAATGGAGTCAAAATAGAAGGAAACAGGTGGAATTAAGTGTACTTTTAATTATAAAACAAATTTACGTAAAACACAGTACAACCCAAAAAAAAAAGAAACATTGTAATATATTTTATTACAAAAAAAAATGCTTCCTCCATTCTCCTGCTTCCTCCATTCTCCTGCCTTCTCATCCCTTCCCCGATTCAGAAATCACTAAGAGAATCTGTATTTCAGAGGAGACCGGAAACCAGCATCAATGAGAGCTCATCAAGTTTATGGAAAGGCGAGGGGCATAAGGTGAAAGTAGAAGATACACAGCATACATTAGAGCACACACCTAGCAGAATGGAGAACAATAGACACCAGTAAGAAGCAGTGTAGCTATAAGTCCAAAAAACTGAGGTGAGATAAAACACTAACAATACATCTAGCAGCATCTTTGTGTGTCTCTCTGTCCTTCCTCTTTCTCCCTGTTCCCTCTTAATTGACATCTATGGGCAGTTGTAGCTTGAGCTCTCGGTGAAGCAGAAACCTCCTCTCCTCTACAAGACAGACTATTTATTTCTTTACTTATTTAGAAGGCAGGAAGAGGGAAGGAGGTTGAGGAGAAGGAAGAAATTATATAACAAGATGTTACAAAACTTCTTATTTTTATTTCTCCAGTTAATTCATGGAAAGTTGTACTGTAATACACTTTAAATTTCTGACAGATAACCTTTTGGTGAGGCTGGTGTTTCTGGAATTTACTTGACTAAATGACAACTGTTTTATTATCTCACAAGTATCTTTAACTTGATTTCATATTAAGTGTATTTTAAATGATGGTGCTTGCCACATCGCGTGCCAGAACTTTAAATGCCACAATGGGAGGTATGGCTTAGGAAGTGGTCAGTCCAGCTGCTTGGGTAATTGTATGACATTGGAGCTTCTCCTACATATGGGTTAGGCAACCAGTCTGCCCTCTCTTATTGTCTACTCATTCTCTTGGCAGCATCTTCCACAGTCATATCATCAATGGGCCTATAATTTTTATACAGATCTTAGTCCAAATCACTTAGTTAACAGTGGGATAGATTTAGACAACAGGAGAGAGCAGAATCTCTTTCAAACAATTTATTCCCCTCACCTATTATTAATTTTAAAAGCTGCCAGTGCCCCCTCCTCTTTTCACAAAAGATTATCACATTTTCAGTTATGACTGTAGACAGTCAGCAATGGTGAATATTTATTGCGTAAAATTATACTGTCTTCAGTTTTGTATAACACGTACATTTTTTATCCATCAAATATATATTATTAATGCTGGACCTTTTCAGAAAATAATATTTCACTTTATGTGTTACAATGAATTATTGCACATAAATGCAAACAAGAAAAGTTCTTAAAGCACAGCGGGGAAGATGCTGACCATTTTATAGCTCTGTGATAATATTTTACTACATGGCTGAATTATTCTTAAAATGCTAATATTGTGTAATGTTTCATGCAGTAGCCTATAATCAGCAAACATTATTGTAATGAATTTGCATATTTTAAATGAACAAAATTCTATAATTTCAAAAGTAATTAAAATGAAAGGTTATTTCAATGATTCAAGGTAGAATTCATTTGTAGTACGTATGCTTCCTCTTGTCTTGATGTTATGCGGTTTCGTGGTTATTACCATGAACAATAACATATATTTTCTTCTTGTCTAGAGAGTTAAAGAAAGGAGAATCTCTGAAAAGTAAGTAAATAGCATAAATAATATAGTAAAACAATGATCACAATAGAATTGATGAATACTGACACAAATTAGTTTGAGATTCAAGTTAAAAGGATTTTTCTTTGCAAAAAAAGTAAGGGCCGCATGTATGAAAACTGTCTGGGTCTAAGACTTTCTTTGTTGTCCATAGAAACCTATCAAAGCTCCCCTTTCATTTTTTCAGAGCATTATATGAAATGAAAGGGGAGCTCTGATCAGTTCCTATAGGCAACAAAGAAAGTTTTAGACCTAGACAGATTTCATACATGTGGCCCTAAGTGTTAATATAGTGGTCCCCCAATATACAATATTAATTGGTTCCAGGACAATCATTATATGTTGAAGCCATTGTTTGTTGAGACCATAAAAAATTGGTAATTGGTTCCAAATCCTTAAAATGTCACCCAACCTAATGCAAAATGAAGATTAAAGAAAATTCAGCAGATAATTAATACAGATAAAGCTGGTCTTTACATATAACATCAGGAGGAGCTGCTGTAAGCTGGAAATCCCTTTCTATATTGAGGACAGGAGCTTCTTTGTGTCATGTACTTTATACATAATGGCCCAGAAAAAAAATACATGGGGCCATCACCTGGTGCCCAAAGGAGCCACTTACCCTGGCACATGTAGAGAGCAGTATAGGACATGTAGTACCGCGCTGTACTGAAGAGAGGCGCTACTAGATCACCAATCACTGAATGCACTTCACTAATACAAATGTTTTACAAGTAAAATGTCCATTGGTGGGGTCAGAGTCTGGAATATAATATGCTGAAACCACACTCAACATACATTGTCTTAGAAAACAGCATTGTATGTTGAAAATATTGGAATCACTGTATATGAGTGTCAGATACCAGCATTCTTCCATGAATCTTCTGGTCTGCTACATCAGACTGTCATAGGTTAGCAGTGGCATCAGCAGCAGTGTTGCCTGCCCACTTAATGCAACTCCATAATGCACTGTGTTAGTCTACTGCATTGCCCCATGTCTCAGCAACATTTTAACTAAACTGACAGTTGCAGTGTCTTTTTAAAGTGTCCCAGTCCTACTATAATAAGTATTATCAAAATGATAGAATATGTTTTTGTAATTACATTTATGCTACTGGGGTATTTTTACACAAAAGATCTGGATGTGAAATTCAGTGTGGGTTCCACATCCGAATCCTATTCCAATCCACCTTTCTATTGGTTTACATAGGAAAGATGAGTGTCAGTGCAGAGGATGATGTTGATTTGAAGTCTGCTAAAATGTGATATGTCAATTCTTTGATGCAGAATCTGCTCAAATTCCACAATGGATAGCTGAGACTCAGACTATCCCCATTGAAAAGGGGCTAATCCACATAAAATTCAGCAAAATTTACAAATACATTTTATAGTCAGTTTCTAAAATCCGCACAGAAAGTCAGATTTCTCAGTTTCCACATTGGTAAAAACCATAGCGTATACCCAAAGCTAGGAATCACTAAAAACAAAGAAAATTAGGTTCTGTTCGTACCAGTTCTAATGGCAAGAATAACACCATCTGCATGCAGATCTCACATATTGGTCATGGCTCTGTTATGAATGAAAGCCATGACACTAATGTAACGAGAACAAAGGTGGCTTTCTATTACACAGTAGTTCAATGTTATACCAGTGGTTCCAATATACAATGGTGTGATTAATTTAACATTAACACTTAGTTTAAGTGTGACAGACATTTGCCACGTCATTTGAAATTCTGTTTTTGCTGTGACCCCCAGAGGGAGAGCAAAGGGAGGGAGAGTCTTATACAGAGGCTGAGCGATATGCTGAAGTACTGCTATAAGAAATACTTTCTAAGCTCTCTTCCTAAATATATAACTATTCACCAGGTACAATAAGCTTCTATAGCACTTTATTTTGTTCAGAATTTGGGTAATATATTGCAACAGTAACAAAAAGACTGCATGGTATAGCTACTTTAGATAAGGTCCCTGTCACAGCACCATGTCCATGGATGCACCAGGGCTGCGCTCCCTCAGCCAGGGCACAGTAGTCACCACACCACCAGTGTGGTTGTACCGGTGCTCTCTGAGTTAAAGGGCCAGCGCGTGCCACACAACGTTTCCTACACTATTGACATTCTACCTGGGGTTTTATCAAACTTACTCCCAGCTTTCTCCTTGCCAGTTATTGGTGTCTGTTTCTGAGCATTGCCCTATTGCCCTCCCTGATCTTATGTCTGACTACTGACTCCGCAAGAATGCTGCCTGCCCTGAACATCTGCATATGCCACAACTTTGTCTATACCTGTTCCTCGGTACCTCATTGACACCTCAACTGCCACCACAAGCGACCACATCAGAGGTAGCAAACTGGGATTTTCCCACACCCAAGTCCATCCTGCCTTGCAGCAGACTCTGGTAAAATCTTGGGGCTCCTTAGACTCTACTCCCTGGTGTGGTTATCGCCAACTCTCATGGTTGACGCTGCAGATCCACCTATCCCATATGTGGCAATTTCTAGACCACCAGGGATGTTCATTGTACTGCTCTACTGTCCCATCACAGCCCTTAACTACTACAGATGTGTCCATTAACCCCTTCACACTACATGCCAAAAATAATTTATTACATAGAATCATAGCTCTTATGGTAGAGAAGTATGGACGAATGTAATTAAAATTTCTTAGTATTCAATCAGTATTTTTGTCATATTTTGGCTTGTTAAAGAAAACCTCACAACTATTAATGGAGACCTATAGTAACAAAACAACCTGGTTGCTTTTCTGCACTATGTAATTTACTTTGATTTTATAATAAGCAATAAGTACATTCTTATACAGGCAATCAGGCAATATGTCACTTAGTATGGAAATCGGTAAGCAAAGGACTAATTGCAGGTATAAAACAATTTTGCGAACAAATGGCCAAGATACAGTAATTAAATAGGATTTAATTAAAAGACTTTAATTCCATATAACAACAGTGCACACATTAAAAAACAATATATTTTTCTTTGTAAGTAACTATAACTTGTTAATTACCACAAAAACACCTAATGTGGTATTATATTTAAAAAATTTCTAGTGCAGTTATATTTTTTTTTTTTAAATGCTACTAAGACCCTGCAGATAGATCAGCAGCCTACTGGCTAATATCACTTACAAATGTTAGCCCATTTACAAAGAATGTGTTAGCCATACAGTATCCTTACAATAGCCACGGCAGGTTAACTGTAGTATCATATTTTGGTTGACCATATGAAAGGTGATTTAGCCAAGTTTACAAGAGCCACTTGCTTTTAGCTTATCCCTACTTACTAGAGAGCGTCCCCAAGTGGGACACCGCTATAGTAACTGTTATATGACCTAAAAGTTGTATAGAAAGGTGTTTTTTGTATTACTATTATTATCGTTATTTTTATATTTTTTATTATTATTATTATTTATTTTAAAGCGCCATTAGTTCCAGGGCGCTGTACATTCAAGGGGGTTACATACATAACATAAGTCAAACGAGTACAATGATAAGTGATGAATGACAATTGGCATGAGAGAGGGAGAGAGGGCCCTACCCGCGAGGGCTTACAATCTACAAGGAGGGGCAAAGAGACAGAAGGTAGGGGCAGACATGTTTATGGAGGGTGTAGTGGCAGCAGGGTTATTGTAGGTTATAGGCAAAAGTCACAGAAAAATTCCTTTTTAGAAAATTAAGTATCTGTATGGATTTGGAACAACTAATCACTGACCAAGACTAAACAAATCCAATCTCTAAAATATAACTTTTAATAAATATCCATAAAAAATACAGTACCACCTATAAAGACTACACTAATCAACATATGCACACTATCCCTACCTAACTTCCCTACACTTATCCTAAGATAGACCAAGTAATCGTCCCGATAAGGACGGCCTAGTCTCTGTCGGCTCACCCTATTATCTTCCTTCTGTGTCCCTATCAATCCACCACAAGCACTAGCGTATATATATATTTCTATACAAGATTTAAGAGTGAATTAATTAGAAGTCCAGACACAGTTCTCACTATTCCTATAAAACCCCCTAATTAATATTCAAGGGGATCAAATATCAGGAACAGCCCAATTCTCTTACTTATACTTTAAGTGGATATAGATTCTTCCACATACAATTATCACTGTTCCTATAGTACCCTCCACCAATAGATATCCATGGGGATCAAATGATATGAACAGCACAATTGTTTTCTTCCACAGTTAGGGTAAATATCTATACATATACGGTCCGTGTAGGGAACATAAGACACATCTATCTGATATCATCTCAAGATACATCAAACCTCATCCTCGACGCGTTTCCCCCCTCCATATTCTGGGGTTCATCAGGAGGATCTCACAGGGGACGTCACTTTGACTCAAGATGGTAGTCTCCTCGATATATTGATGAGTCGATGATCAATATATCGAGGAGACTACCATCTTGAGTCAAAGTGACGTCCCCTGTGAGATCCTCCTGATGAACCCCAGAATATGGAGGGGGGAAACGCGTCGAGGATGAGGTTTGATGTATCTTGAGATGATATCAGATAGATGTATCTTATGTTCCTACACGGACCGTATATGTATAGATATTTACCCTGACTGTGGAAGAAAACAATTGTGCTGTTCATATCATTTGATCCCCATGGATATCTATTGTGGGAGGGTAACTATAGGAACAGTGATAATTGTATGTGGAAGAATCTATATACCACTTAAAGTATAAGTAGAGAATTGGGTCTGTTCCTATATTTGATCCCCTTGATATTAATTAGGGGGTTTTATAGGAATAGTGAGAACTGTGTCTGGATTTCTAATTAATTCACTCTTAAATCTTGTATAGAAATATATATATACGCTAGTGCTTGTGGTGGATTGATAGGGACACAGAAGGAAGATAATAGGGTGAGCCGACAGAGACTAGGCCGTCCTTATCGGGACGATAACTTGGTCTATCTTAGGATAAGTGTAGGGAAGTTAGGTAGGGATAGTGTGCATATGTTGATTAGTGTAGTCTTTATAGTAGTACTGTATTTTTTATGGATATTTATTAAAAGTTATATTTTAGAGATTGGATTTGTTTAGTCTTGGTCAGTGATAGGTTATAGGCAAGCCTGAAGAAATGGGTTTTCAGATTGGTTTTGAAGCTGGTGAAAGTGGAGGAGAGTCTGATGTGTTGGGGCAAGATATTTAAAACATATGTTAATTCCAGGGTGCTGTAAGTATTAAAAAAGGGGGTTAAAGCATATAGCAGTTAAGCGGCAACAGGTTTATTGTATGTCATAGGCTTTTTAGAAGAAATTGATTTTTACGTTTATTTGGAAAGTCAAATAGGTGGAAGAGAGTCTGGTTGGTTTGGGTAGCAAGTTTCATACTATGAGAGATGCACAAGGAAAATGTTGGAGGTAATTGTTTTCAAAGTAGAGGAGTAGGTGTTGCGAGGATCAAAGATTATGTGATGTGAGGTAACTGGAGATTAAAGCAGAGATGCATGCTATTTTCTAATATTTAAAATTTAATTTGGTAAGCAATGACAGAAGAGGGGAGAGGGAATAATGGTGGATAGGGATGCAAGAGTATTGGATAGGAAGTCACAGAGATGGATGTTCTGGTAGTCCAGGGAAGAGCTGATGAGGGCATGCACTTGCATTTTTGTTAACTTTTGAAGAATGAGTGGATTTAAGAAATGTTTGGAAGAGATTGTAAGGATTTTGATATGCACTAAAAAAGACAGGACTAAATCAAAGGTTATCATTTATGAAGCAGTGGGAGGAGAAGAAGAAGAAGGTTATAGCTGATGGACAATTCTGGATAACAGAGAGATAACATCTAGTCAAGATGGTAATTCGTATTCAATGAGTTGTCCAATGGCAAAACTATAGATAAAGAAAAAACAAGTTAAAGGATCGAGCCAAGAGGGACACCAACATAGAGTAGGTGACAAAAAGGGGTAGCATGTGGTGAGGGGACATTTGATAAGAAAAACCCTGCAAATGAATAACACTACTAAAGTTTAAGGTTCTAAGATTTATCTTTAGTTTGGTCAAACATTCCAAGAATGTGTCTATAATGAGCCAATCTAATATAGAACATTTTAAATAATTTAAATGATTCTAATCTGAACTGCTTTATAGTAAAGTACTGGCTCCAATATTTATGGTGTATCTTGCTGTGACACTATTATGCATATTTTTCATCAAGTGCATGAACAGTCTATGCTAAAGTAATGTTGCATAAGATGCAAACCCATTACATAGGCAATTTCCTCCATTAAATCATTCATACATTCATTGAATACTTTTAAAATTACAAAAGTAGGTGTAATCAATCCTCTTAATGTTCACAATAAGATAAATAAACAGCCCATACATGAAAAAGTAGCACTTATCTTCACCAATTAAGGTTTATTACTTGCAATAGTTTCGAGCCCCATATGTGGTTCTTTTAGGTTTTCCAGAACTGATTGACATTGCACCGTATTATCTAGGAAGGATGAGATTTCTACAGAAGCCACTTTCTCTCCAGCAGTAATTGAGGAGACTCCTATTTCCACAACTGGTAAGTCTTCTTAAACGATTTACAGTACTTATGTTAATGATTATACAATTACTACTAATTACAACTACTTTTACCAAGATAAGCTATGGCAGCTGTTGGCTACTACTGTAGAATAACTAATCACCATTACATTGCAGATTTAAACCAGGTCAATTAATTGTTAGTCTTTGGGCACATACATAAAAACTGTCACATTGGCAAATTTAATAAAATGCATGGCACATTTCTACCTAAGAAAATTATTGAACAGAATGTGCCAGGTGAGACCAAATGTTAACTGATGACTTTTATAAAATGCAAAAAAAGTGCATTGAACTCAAAAATGCTTAATCAACGTTTTAATGAATTTGGCACATTATACAATTTGGAAAATTGTTATTGACAAAATACTAATCAACAAAATTAAACTTTTATGAAATATGTCACAGTATGTTTATGTATTACGGTATCAATGCTGCTTGTACAGCAACTAAAGGTCTTGTTTTGCCTCTATCAGTGGTATGCAGGCTTGGACTGGTCCACAGGAGAGCAAAGGAAACCCCTGGTGGGTCTTTGAGAATAGTGGACCCATGGGCAAAGTGTGTCACTGAGAAAAGCTGACCTGGGGCTGTTTTCCAGGGAGAAAAGCAGAGAAAGAGAGGCCGAAAGCAAGAGGCATGTACAGTCATGTACAGTAGCTGTAGAAAGAGTCCCAAGAATCAACTTTACTGGCTGGCCCCAAAAATAGACTTCACTGGTGGGCCCCAGGCACCCTGGTTCGACACTGGTGGTATGTGTTGAAATACTGTGAAAAACAATTGCCATTTGCCAGACACAATAGCATAGTCTACCACACTTTTATTAAATAAACACGTATTTTTGCTTACCCTACTGAAAATATGGGCTCTAAGTCATTATGTCTATGGATCTTCAGATGTCCTAGTTATCGGCACCAACTCCAAAATTAGACTTGTGTTAAATAAACAATCGAAATTTGAGTTTTCCTAAAACTAATTGTTCTTTATATTCTTCTGATTAAAAATGCAAGCAATGTGGCAAGCATAAAGATACAACAAATTATTTCATGTTCCACTTACGCATTTTGAGTCCAAACTGGACTCTTGATCACAGCTAACAATCACCTACAGCGTATCTAATTAAAAACAACCTCAGGACCAATCCAAATGAACTGATGCTCACAGTAGAAAAAAAGAGACAATCATATGGAAATAAGTTATTTTATATTTTTTCACCAAGTAGTTTTTATCTGTAAATACCAACAAGTTAATAAGACTTTCCCAATAACTTTTTTTCAGGTGGGGGGGAGTCAGATGTACCTTGTGCACTGGTTCAGAGAAAAGAAATACTTTTTAAAATACATATACAAATAGAGTTTATACAATTAAGGAATTTATTAAGTGTGATACTATTCAAGTTATTTGTGCCATTCACTGTACAGTTTGCAATCAGTATTACACTTGATGTATTATAAGAAAATTAAAGAGTAGAATTGCTAAGCCTGTAAATGGCATACAGTGGGGAAAATAAGCATTTGCTATACTGGCGATTTTGCAAGTTTTCCCATCTACAAAGAGGTTTGTAATTTTTATCATAGGAACACTTCAACTGTGAGAGACAGAATCTAAACAAAAAAAAAAATATTTAAAAAAAACCCCAGAAAATCACATTGTATGATTTTCAAATAATTAATTTGCATTTTATGAAAGTATTTGATACAATAGAATAACAGTAAGGGATGCTTTAGTCTCACCCTGGCTTACCCTGCCTAAGCAGGGCAACCGCCGTTAAAAAGAGCGACCCCGCACTCAAACGTCTTCCTGAGCTGTACCTGGTAAAACGTGTGACAAACAGACAAGACAAAAAGTACGACAAACAAGAAACAGACACCACAGATAACAAATAAACAGTAATCGTATGGGCCGGGGTCAAACCAGGAGAATGAGAGGTGCCAAAGGACAGAGATGGAGAGTAATCAGAAAGAATAGCCAAAAACTTAGAAGCAGCACAACAACACAACAGATCAAAGACAGACACCTATGACACCAAAGCCATCACCAGCAAAGACTGGCAGACAGTAAGCATTTTAAAAGCCCTGTCTCAGCCAGGGATTGGCTCAAGTGCTTAACCCATTAAGCACCAAGCCGCACCCTGGCTGAGGCTGCAACAAAATCCTAAAAAGGGCCATTAGCGCAGTCCTGAGAATAACAGAATTTAATATTTGGTTCAGAAACCTTTATTTGCAATTACAGAGGTCATATATTTTCTGTGGTTCTTGACCAAGTTTGTAAACACTGCAGCAGGGATTTTGGTCCACTGCTCCATACAAATCTCCTCCTATCCTATCGCTGGGCTACACTGAGTTTCAGCTCCCTCCAAAGATTTTCGATTGGGTTCAGGTCTGGAGATTAGCTAGGCCACTCCAGGACCTTGAAATGCTTCTTACAGAGTCACTTTTTAGTTGCCCTGGCTGTGCGTTTCGGGTCATTGTCTTGCTGGAAGACCCAGCCATGACCCATCTCAATGCTTTTACTGAGGGAAGGAGGTTGCTGGGCAAAATCTCATTCATGGTCCATCCCCCCTTTACTATGGTACAGTCACCCTGTCCCTATTGCAGAAAAGCACTCCTAAAGTATGATGTTTCCACCCCCATGCTTTACAGTTGGGACAGTGTTCTTGGGGTTGTACTCATCCTTCTTCCTCCAAACACGGTGAGTGGAGTTGATACCAAAAAGTTCTATTTTGGTCTCATTTGACAACTCAACCTTCTCTCATGCCTCCTCTGGATCATCCAGATGGTCATTGGTGATCTTCAAATGGGCCTGGACATGTCCTGACATGAGCAGAGAGGCCTTGCGTGTGTTACTAACGGTAATTTTTTAGACTGGTCCCAGCTCTATTCAGGTCATTGACCAGGTCCTCTCATGTAGTTTTGTGCTGATTCCAGAACTTTCTCAGAATCATCCTTACCCGACAAGGCAAAATCTTGCATGGAGCCCAGAACAAGGAAGATTGACAGTCATCTTGTGTTTCTTCCATTTTCTAATAATTGTGCCAACAGTTGTTGCCTTCTCACCAAGCTGCTTGCCTATTGTCCTGAAGCCCATGTCAGCCTTCTGCAGGACTACAACTTTGTCACTGGTGTCCTTAGACAGCTCTTTGGTCATAGCCATGGTGGAGAGGTTGGAGTGTGATTGATTGAGCATATGGACAGGTGTCTTTTATACAGGTAACGATTTCAAACAGTTAATCCGGGTAATGAGTGCAGAGTAGGCGGCTTCTCATAGAAAAACTAACAGGTCTGTG
This sequence comes from Phyllomedusa bahiana, assembly GCA_025379985.1. NCBI lineage: Eukaryota > Metazoa > Chordata > Amphibia > Anura > Hylidae > Phyllomedusa > Phyllomedusa bahiana. The sequence goes on along the minus strand of JAODAL010007991.1, from coordinate 46,718 downwards.
AGAGCCAGAATTTTTGCTGATTGGTAGGTGATCAAATACTTATTTCATGCATTAAAATGCAAATTAATTATTTAGAAAACATACAATGTGATTTTCTGGATTTTTTTTAGATTCTGTCCCACATAATAATTACAAATCCTTGTAGTTGGGAAAACTTGCAACATTGCCAGTGTATCAAATACTTAGGGCCACATGTATGAAAACTGTCTTGGTCTAAGACTTTCTTTGTTACCCATAGCAACCAATCACAGTTCCCCTTTCATTTCCTGTAGTGCTCTGAAAAAAATGAAAGGGGCGCTTAGACCAAGACAGTTTTCATACATGTCCCCCTTAGTTTCCCCACTGTAAATAAAGGACAGGTACAAACCTCTGGCAGCAAAACATTTCATAGAAGAACATGGCTGCGACTTATGTACCCTCCGATTCTTCAGTCTAATCCACCCAGGAGAGGCAGAGGCTGGAGATATCTGGTCTGTCACAGAGAGGCTTTCTGGATCTTAGAATTACACATGCCCAGAGGATTGAAGTATCCCATGTACTTCTATTAAAGTATCAGGTCCAACTTGGAGAAAATCTTGGCGCCCTGCAAGCGATCAAACAGTTCAGTGATCAGCGGCAATGGATAGCGATTCTTTACCGTGATTTTGTTCAAGCCCCGGTAATCTATGCAGGGCCGCAAGGTACCGTCCTTCTTCTTCACGAAAAAGAACCCTGCGCCAGCGGGAGACGAGGACTTTCGGATGAACCCCTTCCGGAGATTCTCCTGGATGTACTCGGACATGGCTTGGGTCTCAGGAACCGATAGTGGGTAGACTCGGCCCCGAGGAGGACTGGCACCCGGCAGTAAGTCGATTGGGCAATCGTATGGGCGATGCGGAGGAAGACTCTCAGCTTGTCTCTCAGAGAACACATCGGCGTACTCCAGATATTCGGGCGGCAGCCCGGGCAACGGCTCCTGAAGGGTTGCGCGAGAGCAGGGAAGCACCGGGCGAGGTGCCACCAAACAACGCCCCCGACAGTTGGGACCCCAACGAATCACCTCTCCAGTAGACCAGTCCAGGATAGGAGAGTGGAGCCGCAGCCATGGGAGTCCGAGAAGGATCGCCGACGAAGAGCGAGGCAACACGTAGAAGGAGACTTCTTCTTTATGCAGCGCCCCCACATGGAGGGACAGTGGCTTGGTGACAAACTGGATGGTGTCGCTGAGCAGCTCCCCACTGACAGAAGAGATGACAAGTGGTTTCTCCAGGCGTACCACTGGAAGCCGATACTGCTTCACTAGCAGCTGGTGTATGAAGTTCCCGGCGGAGCCCGAGTCCAGAAACGCCGGAACTTGGAACATGATACCAGTCTCTGAAGCGACTTGCACAGGCATCAACAGACGTGGAGAGGAGGAGGTTGCACCTAGGAATGCCTCTCCCACAGATCCTAGGTGCGGGAGTTTCCTGCAGGCTTGGGACGCTTGGGGCAGTTCCTCCGAAAATGCTCTGGGCTGCCACAGTAGAGGCACAAGTTCCTTTGCCGACGCTGGACCAACTCTTGCTCAGAGAAGCGGGCCCGATCAATCTGCATGGGTGGGTGTTGGCGACTGTGGCGCAGGAGGCCTCTGGAACACCGGTGCCAGGCAAGGAAACCGGCGAGGTTGGGCTGACTGACGCTCTTGCCGAAGTTCTTCCTCCCGTTCAAGGAAGCGTACGTCAATGCGGGTTGCTAACCGGATCAAGTCGCTGAGGGAAGACGGGAGGTCTCTAGCGGCCAAGACGTCCTTAACTCGGCTTGAGAGTCCTTTCTTGAAGGTAGCGCACAGAGCGGCCTCGTTCCATGACAGTTCAGAGGCCAGAGTACGGAATTGTACCGCGTAGTCTCCTACAGACAGGTCCCCCTGGCGTAGGTTTAGGAGGGCTGTCTCAGCGGAGGATGCACGGGCTGGTTCCTCGAAGACGTTGCGGAACTCACTGAGGAACAACTGTAGATCCGCCGTCACTGGATCGTCTCTGTCCCATAGGGGCATAGCCCATGCCAGGGCCTTCCCGGAGAGGAGGCTGACCACGAACGCCACCTTCGCACGTTCAGACAGGAACTGATCGGTCATAAGCTCCTCGTGCATAGAGCATTGGGTGATGAACCCCCTGCAGAGTTTTGGGTCACCGTCATACTTAGATGGGAGTGACAGCCGAAGCTTGGGGCCCCTCAGCACCGCGGGAACCATTGAGGCAGGAACAACGACAGGAGCCGGCGGCGGTTGCTGCTGCTGGACGGTGATAAGCTGCTGCACCATGGAGGAAAGTTGCTCAAGCTGCTGCGCTTGCTGCGCGATCTGTTGCGATTGCTTGACCACGACGGTGGTGATGTTGGCAACACTTAGCAAGGGCACCTTGGCGGGATCCATGGCCGGATCCTACTGTAACGGTCTGGAGGTGGATCCCCAGGATCACCGCAGGCGCTGATGTAAGCCCACACCAGGGAGTGGAATCTATGTGGGACCCGGTATTCACCAGAGCCCGCCGCAAAGCGGGATGGTCTTGCTGCGGCGGGTGTCCACCAGGTCACTACCACTGGTGGGGCTTGCCTGCGGTGGCGGCCAAGGGTAACGAGGTACAGGATCGGCAGGCAGGCTCGTAGTCGTGGACGGGCAGGAGGTCAGGACAGGCGGCTCTGGTTCGGTGACGGTAGACAAGCAGGAGGTCAGGGCAGGCGGCAAGGTTCGTAGACGGGAGACGTAAGCAAGAGGTCGGTACACGGTATGACAAGACAGGAACACTATAAGGGCGCTTTCACCAACGGGAGATACAACAAGGATCCGGCGAGGGCCGGCAGGAAGGGGCCGGACTAAATAGGAGCAGTGCCCGGCAATGAGCCAAACAGAGCAGGAGCGCGGCCGGGTAAGTGAACGATGGCAGGGGCCGGGACACGCGCGGACCCCGAACCCGACATGCGGGACGGGGCTCCGCTGAAAGCAGGGGCACGGGCGCGCCTGCGACCCGGGACAGTGGTCGCAGGGGCGTCCGTGACAGGGTGTCTGCAAACCTGGAATGGTGCCTAAAATATATCCTAATGAAGTAGGTGCTCCTCCTACTCTGAGGCTTGTGGTCGAGTCAAATGGCACACTAGGGCCAAATATGGGTTATCTCTAAAAATGGCAGAAACTAGGGGATCAATATTAAGTTGCATTTCCCTGCTCACATCTATCGTGTCCCAGTGAATAATAGATAAAAATTGAAAATCTGCAAGAAAAGTGCTTTAATTTCTGTGAAACACCTAAAGGGTTAACAAACTTCATAAGTGTTGTTTTTAATACATTGAAGGGTGCAGCTTCTTAAATGGAGTCATTTATGGTGATTTCTAACATACAGGCCCCTCAAAGCCACATCAGAACTGGACTGGTCCTTAAAAAAAAGTGTTACAAATTTTCTTGAAAATTTTAAAATTTGCTACAAAACTTAGGAGTTCACTAATGTCTAAAAAAAATATAAGATTGTTTAAACAATTATGCCAACATAAAGTAGACTTATGGTAGATGTTCGTTATTTACTAATTTGTTGGGTATGACTATCTGTCTTACACATATACATTTTTAAATCATGAAAATGGCAAATGTTTCCAAATTTTCACAATATTTTGATATTTTTCACAAATAAACAAGGATCGTTTTGACAAAAATTGTTAACTTAAAGCAAAATGTGCCACGATAAATCAATCTCAAATTCACATGAATAGGTAGAACCGTTTAAAAGGTGTTCTCCGATAAAGTGACACATGTCAGATTTTAAAAAATGGCTTAGACCTTAAGGGGTTAATAATTCCCATTTGATTTCCATAATTTGTAATGAAGACAAATATACACATACAGTTTTTTAAGCAGAAAAAATATAATAGCAATATATTTAATGTGTTTTATATTTAGCTATTGACTTTTAACTATAGTAAAATAGTTATTGAAAACTCAGGTATAAAGGCAGTTGTTTTTTTTTCAAAAATCCCATGTGTAACACCAGCCAAAAACTGGTTTCACACAAATAAATTTTTGAAAAAGTTTAGTTATTGTTACAGAGTTTTTATCGTAATTTGTTTTTAGTGGGGAGGGGGCAAAATGGATTTGAAAAGCTACAGTAAGGACTTCTACAACTGGATTGACTTCTGGCTTTGGCTCAAAAACCTACATCAAAAACTGTCTCGGTATTTTTACAAAAACCTATGTGTATGAAAATACCTAAAGTACATAATTTTAATATTGCTAGTAATATGTTTTTCTTTTTTTACCAAGAAGTCCACACCAGAATTGTGACATTTCTTTTACATTACAGGTTTCCCTCAAGTGACTTTCTTTCCTACTACAAATGATACTATGTTGAATGAAATTATGAATGACACCAAGTCTTTATTGAAGGTATTTACCATTCATTAAACTTAAGAGGCTCAGTTTACACCACCGTCAAACTTCCAATCTTTCCGCTCTATCATAGGAGCCAAAAAAATCTAAATAATGAAGTGCCAAATGGATCACATGACAGACACCTACTACACCCAATGAACCCCAATGACTTATCATAGGTTCTTTCAGGTTCCACCACTGCATGGTCTGTCATTTTGACAGAAGGAAAAGCTCTGCATTCTGGTAGTGTGACTAGAACTTATTTTTTATATTTTAATATTCCTATAATGTGAATAGATATTGTCAGTAATAATATGTATTACACAAATATACATAAACTTTTCAAGAAGTAACAAGAATGAATTAATAGACCATGAAAGAGTGATGGAACAGTTTCTGGGAACGGTTTCAACTACCCATGTTCATATCATTTACACCAAATACCGCTGGAATGAGCAGATATATAAATCATAACTTAATGACATTGATTAAAATTACACATGCCAAACCTTAAAATGTTGTTTGGTAAATATTGATAATTTAAGTACTTTGGGTACATTACCCTTACATTATAATTTTTCAGAAGGTAACGCTCTTTCAATCCAGACTTCGTTTATTAGGGCAACTGCACTGAAAAGAAATCCCCTATGTAGACACTTGTGCCTAGGAGTCCCTATTGAGCATACATGGAAGTATGTGTAGATTAGATGTTCTCTTGATCCTACCAGAGAAGAGGACACCTAGGTTAGACCCAAGGTTTTACTACTGAGCCTCTCTTTTCAGGGAGAATTCCATTGCTTCTGTGGTCAAGTACCATTCCCTTGACATCACTGCTGATGAACTGTTCACTACTAAGCGATAATGTTAAAGCAATGGCATTGACGCTACTAATTGACTGAAGTGGACACACATATAGTTGAAACCAGAAGTTTACATACACTATATAAAAAGACACATATGCATGTTTTCTCACTATCTGACTTGAAATCGGAATAAGCCTTACCCGTTTTAGGTCAATAAGGATTAAGAAAATGATTTATATTTGCCAAATGGCAGAATAATGAGAAAAAGAATTTTTAAGCCATTTGTATTACTTTCTGCAAAGTTAAAAGTTTACGTATACTAGGATTACTGTTACGGGTGTCCCTGCGACCCCCGTGTCGGGTCGCTGGCACACCCGCACTGCTGCACCTGCGGCCGGCGCCACAGCCCAGTACTCGGGCTGCGGGCACTCCGGCAGCTCTGAGTCCCACTTACCTCGCCATGCTCCTGTTTCCATCCTGGCTTGCGCTCCTGCTGCCGGCCGGGTACACGCTCGCCCCCTAATGCGCGCGCGGCACTACAGGCAAATTTAAAGGGACAGCGCGCCGGTGATTGGTCTCACCAGGCGCTTACCCTATTTAAACTCTGCCCCTTCCTTAGCACCTTGCCGAATCGATAGTGCCCTGTGCCTAGAGAGGAAGTGGTCCTGAGTTTCTTGTTTGTCTACTGTGTACCGTATCTTCTGCCTCCGTCCCTCGAACACGAACCATTGCCGCCTGTCCTGACCTTCTGCTTGTCCCCGACTACGAACCACTGCCGCCTGTCCTGACCTTCTGCCTGTCCCCGACTACGAGCCTGCTTCACGATTCTGTACCGCGCAACACCTCGGCTGCCACCGCAAGCAAGTCACGTCAGGGGTAGCGACCTGGTAGCAATCCGCCGCAGCAAGTCCATCCCGCTTTGTGACGGACTCTGGTGAAAACTGGACCTACTTAGACTCCGCTCCCTCGCGTGGCTTACACCATCGCTTGTGGTGGTCCAGAGGATCCACTACCACGTCCGTTACAGTTCGATTCGGCCATGGATCCCGCCAAGCTGCCACTACCGAGCGTCTCTGACATCACCACCATCGTGGCCCAACAGTCTAAACAGATTGCTCAGCAAGCGCAGCAGCTTAACCAGCTGTTTCTTGATGCAGCAGCCCTCCAACTCGCAGCAGCAGGGGCTGCCGGGGCCCTTTCTGTGGCGGGCCGCCCCCCGGGGGATGTCCCGGCCCTAAAATCCAGTTTTTAATGCCAATGAATTTTTTATGGGGACCCAAAAACCCCGGGCAGGGGTTCATCCCCCATTTGTTCCCTCCACTTTGGAACTTATGGCTGGTAAATTCCCCGCCCAAAAGGGGCCCAAAGGGGGGGTTGGTTTTTCCCCGGGTCAGTCCCCTCTCCAAAAAACCCCCTTTGGCCTGGGTGATTTCTATCTGGGCCGAGGCAAACCCCGGCATTTGCGATCTGTGAAAATTACTGCGGAGTTCTGCAGCGTCTTTAAAGGGCCCCGGCCCGCCCCATTTCTCCCCGAGCCCCAAAATTAAACTGAATCTCCAGAAAGGGGGGAACTCTTCCGTAGGTGACTACGCCGTGAATTTCCCGCACACTAGTTGGATTTGGCTTGGAAGGGATGCAGTTTTTGTACCCCACCTTTAAAAAAGGCCTCTCCCACCAGATTAAGGGGTGTTCCCCTCCACCAGGGACCCCCGTCTTCATTAAGCGAGCTCTCCCCCCCGGCGAACCCCCGGGTTGAAAAAACTTTTTTCGGGAAAAGAAAATGAGGAGGGTCTGCCTAGAAAAGTGAACCAAACCCGGGGACGTCGTCTCCCCCCTTTCCCGGTGTTTTCTTCGGCCCCCCACTTCCTTCTTAAAAATTTGTCATGGAAAAGGCCATGCAAGTAGAAAGACCCAAACCCGAATCCGCAAGAATTTTACCCCGACGACTTTAGGGGAAACCCATGCCTCTACGCGGCAAACCCCAAAATTGCCGGGGGGTTGCCCACCTCCGAAACTTTCCGGGGAAACGCCCCCGCCAAACCTAGGCTTCGTGGGAAAAGGCATCCTAGGGTGAGCAAAAACCCCCCCCCCACGGTCTTGCGCCCCCTTTTGGTCTCAACCCCAAATTTTGGGTCCCTTTTTTCAAGTGGCCCGCCTTTTTGGATTCCGGAAACTGCCGGGAATTTTAAAGGATGTACTTTGGGGGGCCAAGAAACGCCCCTCGGTGGTCCCCCTTAAAACCAACCCTTGGTCCCTCTGTCCGTTAAATGGCGAACTCTTGGGTGACTCCCTCCTTTTCCGGGCTGAAAGGTGGTTTTACCAAGTTTTTTTTGGTTTTAAAACAAGGAAAGACCCCATTTTTTCTTGCTAACCCCCCCCGCTTCCTTTGGCCCGTCCCTCCTGGGGGCTTCCATGGTGAAGCGTTCCCCCCACCCCCCCTGCTCGACTGGAAGCGGGTGAAGTTTTGCGTTTGGGGGCCGAGTTGCCCGTCTCCCCTGCCCATCGGCACCCTTTCCGGGGGCGCCCCCTTTTCCCCCACGGCTCCTCTCAAACCCTTTTCCAGGCTTTCCCACCACCGTAAACAAGATTTTTTGAGACGTTTTTCTCCGGGAAGCGGCGGGGCACTCTACCTCCCCATCGTCCCTACGTTTTCCCTATAACCTACTGACGGGGTAGTCCCCCCCCGGGGGAGGGGGGGGGGCTACCCACTCTCGGGGGCCTGAGGGCCAGGCTATGCGGCCTTCATTAAAGAAAATTTCAAAAAGGGGTTCAACCGCCGTCCCACCCTTTTTGGCAGGTGCCGGGGTTCCCTTTTTTGTGGAAAAAGAAGGAATGTTCCTTACGTCCCTGCTTTTACTACCGCGGTCCCCAAACCAAAATTCCCATCAAAAAAAAAAATATCCTTTACCATTGATTATGAACTCTTCGAACGCTCTGCGGGCCAAAGGGTTTTTCCAAGTTGGATTTGCGGGGGGGGTATAAACCCCGTCCCGGGTCCCAGAAGGGGACGGAAAGGGAAAACGGCCTTTCCAAAACTGTGATTGGGGACCCTTTGAGTATTTAGTGATGCCCCTTGGCTTGTGCAATTTCCACAGTCCCTTCCAAAATTTGTTTAAAGAATTTTCAGAGTCTCCTTTATGTCGGGGGGTTTTTTACTTGGATGACATTCTGGTGTTTTCCCCCCTGATCCCGGAGAAACCCCCCCGTCCCCATTGCGCCAGGTCCAAAAATGTTTTGGGAGAACCATTTTCTATGGGCCCAAACTAGAAAAGTGGGCCCGTTTACCAAATTTTCACTCCCGTTCCTTTGGGGAAATATTAATTCCCCGGGGGCAAAGGGGCCCGCAGATGGACCCCACTAAACTCCCCCCTTTTTACACTGGCACCGAAAACCCTCCCCCGGGCCCAAGAACGCTTCTTGGGGTTTGCAAATTACAAGGGAGTTCTCCCCCCTTTTTTTTGACGTTTGGGGGCACCGAATTTTGGCTTTTTCCAAAAAATCCAACCCAAAACTGTGGCCCAAGCAAACCCAAAAGCCTTTTTTCCCAAACGAAAGCCGCATTTGCCTCTGCATGTGTTTTTTGGGCTCAGCCTGTTTCCGAGAAAACCCCTTTTCTTAAATAACGCCCCTTCCGTGGGGGGTGGGGGGTCCCCACCCAAAAAAGGGGGGCAAAAGGGAAGAAATCAGGGCCTTTGGGTTCTTTTTCCCAAAATTTTCCCGGCGGAAAGGAAAATATACCATCCCGGGGTCGGGAGCCCTTTTGGCCATTAAACTCCCCCTTGGGGGAATGGCCCACCTTCCCCGGAAAAGGGCTCGATTTCCCCGTGAATATCTACCGACCCAAAAATCGCCCTCTACCCCCAGACAGGCAAGTTCCCCCAAACCCCCACCAGGGGAAGGGAAGGGCTTTGTTTTTTTCGCCCCGGGTTTAAATTGTTTAAACCCCTTTCAGGGCCGGCCCGAGAAGGGAAAGTCAAGGGGCCCAAAGGCCCCTTTCCCCTGACCTTGAGTAAGGGAGAAGAGAAGTCCGCTCCTCGGGAATTGTACCTCCAGAATTTTTTTGATATTTTGGCCCGCTCCCTAAAACCCCCAACCCTGCCCCCTCCCCGGGGAAGACGTATGTGCGCCCTGCCCCCCGGGGGTAAGGATTCTGAAAAAGGGGGCCTTGCCCCCCGTATTTCTGGAAAAAAGGGGGTGCGAGAAGTCTTGTTGTTGATCTCCCGGCTACTTGGGGGCCCATCTCGCTAAAGATGTGAAAGGGGGTTCGTGGAAACCTGTACCACCCGTGCCTGCAAAAAAATTCCCCCCTCCCTCAAACCCGCGGGTTTGTAAACCTCTGCCGTTTTTTAAAAGTCCATTTGGGCCCCCATCACCGATCTGCCTCCCTCTGACGGAAAAACTTATCTTTGGTTTTGGGCACGGGCCGAAATTTTGGGGCACTTTCCGGGGTTTTCCCCCGCCCGGGGCCCCCTTTTTCTCCCCCGACTCGCCAACTCTTTTTTTTAAAAACCAAACTTCCATCTGCAAGGACTTCCCCCACATATTGCTCGGGTTGGGGGGGTTTTAAATTTGTCTCTAGATTTTGGTGAGGCCCGTTTTTCTACTACAAAATGGAAATGGATTTCTCTTCCGGGGTTTCCACTCGCAACAAATGGCAAGTGGGAGAGTGAACCAAGTCTTGGGTACCTATCTCCCCCACTTCGTTTTCCGAAAACCCAAAATTTAATTTGGGCCGTCTATTGCCATGGGCAAGTTTTTATAAAAAAATTTTCTGAAAATCTGGGTTTTCCCCTGGGGCTTCCCCCCTTTTTCTTTTTCTTTCGGTTTTGACATCCGTCCCCCCCTTCCCCTGCCCCCGATCCTCCGTTTTCCCCCGCGGGGTAATTGGTCCGCGACCTACCCCCCGTTTGGAGGGGGGACGCCCCAACTCTTTTTCCAGGCCCCCACCCGTATGAAGGTCCAGCGGAAAAGAAAAGACGGGCCCCCCCTTTCTTTTGCCCGGGGTTAAGGTATGGCTGCTGCCGGTATGCCGCTTTTTAAAAAAAACCCCAGCTACAAGCGGGTCCCCGGTTTTTAGGCCCCTTTTGAAGTCCTCAAGTGCATCAATCCCCGGGGGCCTATAAACTCCCCTCTCCAAACATTCGCATCCCAAACTCCTTCACGTTCCCCCTGAAAACCCCGGGATCCATAAACCGGTTTTTCTCGGTCCCTGGGCCCCTCCCCTCCCTTTGCTGACTCCACCCATGGGTTTTTTCCGTCAAAGAAAAATTTTTTCCATGAAGACGGGTTTGGGGGGGGACGTTTTTTTTGGTTTTTATGGAAGGGGGGGGGTTTTTGCCGGAGGAAAAGGGTTTTGGGACCGGAGGGGAAAATCCGGATTTGGAGGGCTCTTTTCTAGGTTTATGCGGGCCAAAAAAAAGGGGAGGGCCCAAGGGGGGGGGGACGTTACCCGTGTCCCGGGGCGCAGGCCCCCCCCCCACCGCTGCAGCTGTATCGGGCTGCGGGGGCTCCAGAGCTCTAGTCCCATTTACTTCGCCCCGCTTTCCCGTTTTCCCTTTCCCGGGGTGGCGCTCCCGTACCCGGGCCGGGTGCGCGCTGCCCCCATGCCCGCGCGGCATACAGGCAAATTTAAAAAAAACAAACGCGCCCGGGGATTGGTCTCAACCCGGGGGGTGCCCCATTTTAAGGGTCTTTCCCCTTCTTTAGCACCTTGCCGAATTTGATAGTGCCCCCGTGCCCAAGAGGAAGCGGTCCCCGAAATTCTTTTTTGTCTACTGTGAAAACCCAACCTTTCTGCCGCGGTCCCCGAACCACGAACCCCTTTCCCCCCCTGTCCCCGCCCTTTTTGCCGTCCCCCCCCACGAACCACTTTCCGCGCCCGACCTTTGCCTGTCCCCGCCCTTACTTGCCCTTTAGATTTTTTGGTTTCCGCCAACCCTTCGGCTGCCACCCCAAGCAAGTCCGTCAGGGGGGGAAAAGAAGGTAGCAATCCACCGCAACAAGTCCATCCCGCTTTGCGGCAGGCTTTGGTGAAAACCGGGCCTACTTAGAATCCGCTCCGTGCCGTGGCTTACACCATCGCTTGTGGTGGTCCAGAGGATCCACTACCACGTCCGTTACAATTACTATGCCTTTAAACAATTTGGGACTGGCAATATAATGATGTTATGTCTTTGTAAGCTTCTGACAACATCTAATTAGTTAATTAGTGACACATCGGTGGATGTATTTTATTTGCACACCAGAAACACACTGTGTGTAACATCATGGGAAAGTCTAAAGAAATCAGCCAAGATTTCAGGAAGAGAATTGTGGACTTGCACAAGTCTGGATCATCCAAACAAGATGGGAATGTCCAGACATCATACCATTCAGGTAAGAGATGGGTTCTGTGTCTCAGAGATGAACGTGCTTTGGTCCGACATGTGCACATCAACCCAAGAACAAAAGCAAAAGACCTTGTGAAGATGTTTGCGGAAGCCAGTAAGATTGTGTTATTATCCACAGTGCAATGAGTACTGTATTAACATGGGCTGAAAGGCTACTCTGCCAGGAAGAAGCCATTACTCCAAAAGAAACATATAAAAGCCAGATCAATGTTTGAAAATGCACACAGGAAGAAAGAACTACATTTTTTGGAGACATGTCCTGTGGTTACACTAAGACTAAAATTTAACTGTTTGACTATAATGACCGTTGTTAAGTTTGGAGGAAAAAGGGAGAAGCTTGGAAACCTAGACACACCATCCCAACTGTGAAAAACATGAGTAGCAGAATCAGATTGTGGTTTGTTTTGCTTGAGGAGGAACTGGTGCACTTCACAAAATAGATGTCATCATGAGGAATGAAGATTATGTGGCAATACTGAGCAACATCTCAAGATATCAGCAAGGGAGTTAAAGTTTGGGTGGGTCTTCCAAATGGACAATGACCAAAAGCATACTGCCAAACTGGTTATAAAGTGGCTTAAGGATAACCAAGTCAATGTTTTGGAGTGGCCATCACAAAGCCCTGAACTCAATCCTATTTAAAATTTATGGACAAAGCTGAAAAGGCAGGTGTGAGCAAGGCGACCTACAAACATGGCTCAGTTACACCAGTTCTGTCAGGAGGAATGGGCCAAAATTACTATTGTGAGAAGCTTGTGGAAGGATATCCAAAACATTTGAACCAAGTCTTACAGTTTAAGGGCAATGCTACTAAATACTAAGGAAATGTATGTAGACTTTTGACTTTGCAGAAAGTAATAAAATGTCTTAAAAATTCTCTTTCTCATTATTCTGGAATTTGGCAAATATAAATAATGTTGGTAATCCTAATTGACCTAAAACAGTTAAAGTTTATTCTGATTTCATGTCGGATAGTGAGAAAAACATGCATATGTGTCTTTTTATATAGTGTATGGAAACTTTTGGTTTCAACTGTAGTTCACAGCAGCCGGAAATAAAGAGACCCCTGGGGAGCTGCAATCTTGGTAGGTTATTCATTTAATTATGCAGCAGTAGCTTAAAATGTAAAAATAAAAAATAGTTTTACAATAATAATCTTAATAACATATTAAAAGTTATGATTGATTATATTTTGAAACAAATATTAAAGATTTCCTTCCTTTTTAGGAAACAGAAGTAACCAATTTAGTACCAGAGCAGCCAAAACAGCAGGTTGTAGAGTTCACAGTTACCCTGAACAACCAAGAATTTACAACCGAGCTCAGTGATCCAAACTCACCTCAATACCAAGAACTTGCCACAAATTTCCAGCTTCAGGTAAGTGTTGTCCTTCTTCTTATCATGCTCTTCTTCACACTGATAATTAACCATCAATGTCAGTCTTTAACCCCTTCACGACCTTGGCCGTATCCATACGTCCAGGTGGTTTGGGGGTTCACGCACCTGGACGTATGGATACGTCCAGAGGATCGCGCTAAATCTACGGCATAGTTCGCGCGATCGGCGCGGGGTGTCCGCTGTATATTACAGCTAACATCCCGCAGCGTCGGCCCGACCCCGGAACGCTCCGGGGGGGGCCGGTTAACCCCTTAATTATCGCGACGATCGGGTCCGCAATAATAAAGAGAGACGCAGGAGGCGATCGCTCCTCCTGCGTCTCTTGTCGGCGGCCATGCAGCGCACCGGATCGGGACGATCCGTGTCAGCTCCTGCCTCCCTACAGACAACACGAGGCAGAGAAATGCCTTCCGGGTTGTCTATGACATCACGACGGCCCAGGGCCGTGCCCTGTGGTCACGCCCCTGCAGTCGTGACTGACAGTTGTCATAGGAACCAGTCAAGCAACAAGCTATGTACTGATTCCTATTGAATGGAAGATCTAAAGATCTCTCATTCAAATCCCCTATGGGGAAAAGTAAAAAAAATAACGTGCAAAGTGAAAAAAAAAAAAGTAAAAAAAGTGAAAAACATGTAAACAAACACAAACACAAAAAATAAAATAAAAATACCGTACACCGCCCTTATTCCCCTTAACAAACGCTCAATCGCACCCCAAAAATTATCAAAATACATAAAGTAAAACCCATATTGTATCGCCGGCGTGCGTAAACGACCTGCCCTATAAATCTGTCACGTTAATTAAACCCGTACGGGTGAACGCTGTAAAAAAAAAAAAAAAAAAAAAACAATCACAGAATTAAGATATTGGTCATCCTGCCCGCACACATAAAAAGGAATAAAAAGCGATCAAAACTTCCTAGAAACGCCAAAGTTGTACAATTAAAACGTCAGTTCATCCCCGCAAAAAAAAAGTCTCATACAGCTCTGTATACGGAAAAATAGAAATGTATAGCTCTCAAAGATAGCGATGCATAAAAATTGTTTAAACACACTAAAAACACTTTTCTTTTTTTTTTAAGTGCTTCAGCTTAAAAAAAACTATATAAATAGGTATCGCCATAATCCGTAAGCGACCCAAAGAGTCAAGCTAACTTATCACTGATACTGCAGTGTGAGCCCTGTTAAAAAATAAAAATAAAAAACACTACTAGGATGCAGTAATTTTCATCACCTGCCTCCAAAAAATGAGATTTAAAAGCGATCAAAAAGACTTGTCCCACCATAAATGATACTAAAAAAAACGTCTACTCATCTTGCAAAATACAAGTCCCTACACAGCTCCAAGCACAGAAAAATTTATAAGTTATGGCTCTACGACTATGGCGATGCAAAAACGTATTTTCCTGGTTGATTAAAAGTGTTTTTTATGTATAAAAAGCAGTAAAACATAAAAAAATATACAGATTGGGTATCGTGTAATCGTATTGACTCTGCTGAGTAAAGCTCCCATGTCATATATACAGTAAAGTGAGCGCGATAAAAAATAAAAATAAAAAAACACTACCAAGATTGCTGTATTTTGTTCAAAACCTCTCACAAAAACCTAATATAAAAAGGAACATAGCATCATATGCACCGCATAATGGTACCAATAAAAAGTTCCAATCATCCCCGCAAAAACAAGCCCATACACAGCTCTTCACACAGCGAAAATAGAAATGTTATGGCTGTCAGAATAGGACAACATAAAAACGCAATTTTTATATGCCGTATTTCTACTGTGTAAAAGTTAATAAAACAGAAAAAACTATATAAAATCTATATCAATTGACTTGTTCTCCCGACCCCCATAGTAATGTTATCACATCATTTACACTGCACGCGCTGCTGTAGAAATTGAAACCAAAAACCAATGACCGAACTGCGTTTTTCCCTGCCATTATTCATTGCCCAAGCTAAAAAAAAACTAGGAACACCTGTCATCCAAATTGCACAGTACAAAATCAACCCCTAGAATGAGATCCCTATTGGTGTTGAAATCAAAATGGGGGCGACTTCTGGAAGATTTATTCGCCTGTTCAGCTACTTGGGGGGCTTGTCAAATCGACAGGCCCCACCAAAATCAGCGTTCCCAAAAAGCAAATAGCGCTCCCGTCCCTTATAAACGCCCGTGCTATGCGCCCAAACAGCATTTTACAAAAACCCACATGTAGAAATTGCCGAACTTGTAAGAAATTGCGTAACAAAGTTTAGGTTTTTTTTTTTCCAGGATTCCTGTATAATAGGAAAACATTTTAAGCTAAAATTGCAAATTATAGGAAAAGAAATGTTTTTTTAATTTCATCAGCCTTATGCTAAAAAAAATTGTGAATCACACGTGTGGGGTCTTTATATCTCAAAGCAAACAACCCCTGGAAATATTCCCTATCAAGGGGTTGAAGTGTTCCAATATGCGTTCATTTAGTGGTGGTTTTATTAAGTTTTAGCACCTTAGGTGTCCCCAAACCGAATGGCGCCTAAATAAAATCATATAGAAAATGAGACCACTAGAGTAATAGTAGTGCCTCCTCCTAATTCTGCGGCTTATGGGTGAGCCAAATAATGCACTAGTGCCACTTATGGGATATCTCTAAAAACGGCAGAACCTGGAATTGGATATTAAGTTGCATTACCTAGTCACATTACTGTATTCCAGTGAATAAAGTGGATAAATATTGAAAATCTGCAAAAAAAGTGAAATTGGAATTTCACCTCACTGCTTAAATTTCTGTAAATATCTAAAGGGTTATCAAACCTTCCTAAATAGTGTTGTAAATACGTTAAGGGGTCCCTAAGTTTCTCAGAAGGCGTGTCACTTATGGGGGTATCTAACATTGCAGGCCCCTCAAAATCCACGTCAAATGGAGTGGTCCCTAAAACAATGTATATTGGCAAAATTTTCTGAAAAAGTGAGAAATTAGCTACTAAATTTCTAAGCCCCCTAATGTCCGTAAAATAAAAAAAAAGACATTTAAAAAATGATTGCCAACCTATAGTGAACATATGTTAGATGCTAGTTTATAAACTATTTTGTGAGTGGGGAAATAATTTATCTGTCTTTGCAACTCAGAAATTTGCAACTTTCAAAATCGCAAATTATTCCAAATTTTCATGAAATTTTGATATTTTTCACAAACAAACAAGGATTGTATGGATTAAAATTTCTTACTAACTTAAAGCACCAATGGTTCCACGAGAAAACAATATCTGAATCACATGGCTAGGTAAAAGTGTCAAAAAGTTATTCTCCCACATAAAGTGAACATATGCCAGATTTCAAAAAAAAAAACTAGGCTGTGGTCATGGAAGGCCCAAAACAGGCCTGGGTCCTTAAGGGGTTAAAAAAAAGTATTAAATTATTGAGAGATTAAGGGTGGGCGTCGTCAGAGATAGCACGAGACAGTTTTTCTATTTTACATGATAAGGAAAAATTGTCAGAACTGCAAATTGCACTTCACTTAGTTTAAGTTGGAATAAGCAATGAAATATATGTCACTTTTATTAATTATTATTATTTAGGTTCTTCATAGTGGCTCAGTGGTTAACACAGTTGCCTTACAGCATTGGAGTTCTTGATTCAAATCTAGGCAAGGAAAATTTTGCAGGTTGTATGTTCTCACCAGCTTCTCCAGTTATCTTCTACACTCAAAGAACAAAGCAAAAGAATAAAGTTCTATCTCTGAAATTCTACCATGTGTATTTGTTTAGATTATCAGTTCCACTGTGTCTGTGGGCTAATGTGCATGGCCATATTCTGTGTACACCCCTATAGAACATGTTATCACTATGAACGACAGCAGGGCTGTATTTATAGATCGTGCTGCCCTAGGCACTAAACCCTAATATGCCCCCATTAACCAATTAGATTACCATGCCCTTTTCAATAATATGCCACACCCCTTTACAAAAGCCCAAGCCCACTACAAGCATGTAACGGCTCAAGAAGAAAGCAAATTTGCAGGGTTTGCCATCACCTCAGCTTTCCTAGATGTTGGAGAACCTATTCAAGCATAACAGGATAGACTGGAGATGCCGCCACACTGTGCCTACACCATAACCATTAGACTTCAACCAATAAAAGGCCACACTGCAGATTAAAAGGGAATATGTCAACCAATATTTTATTTTATTTATCAAATCCAGACCCGATCACATTTTCCTTTTCCTTCTTCTACTTTTTAATTTTCTGATTGTAGATTTTAGTTTTGGTCGCCTGTATATGAATATGATCTATGATCAGACATTCTCACCCAAGCAACCAATCCAGACCTTCATTTTCCCAGAATGGTTTCTAAGAAATGAAGGCGGCTAAGCTCAGTCTGCACCACTGTACCTGACGGCTGATTTTGCGGGAACTTTTGGGAAGACTTAAAGTGGACATGGAACAGGACCCTGAGACCACCGAGATAGAGGGTGGGCTTTACTCCTCCACCAGAGTTCTCTCCCGTTTGCATAGCCTCTTACATGCACACTCCCCTTCCACGTCCTTAATCGATTACTTAATCTTCACCTATTAATTTTCGAGGTGTATTATTTGCTATAATATCTTTATTTTGACATCAGAAATGACAGACGCATAGTTGGCCTGGTGCTATGCCTCCCCTGCATCGAATATTGGTATACGGTTTAAAATGTTTTTTATTCTTATTGTTTAGTACATGTGGTAAAATTTTACTATGCATATTTGCCTTTTATTTCTTCTCCTCTATGATATATCTGTACCTGATGACGACCATACGAAAGGTAAACCAAACGACACGGCTAGAATAGGTAGTTATTGATGGCCAGGATGGTCGATAGTCTCCCCTCATTGGAATAGAACAATATTTTAAGGGGGGCGCTTCGGATCCGTACCCGGAAAAACATACCGAGATAGTACACGAGCAATCTGGTGGCTTGAAACCACAATATGGGATGAAGGATGTGGAGACCGGAGTGGTGCGGATCGGGAAAGGTCATCCAGAAAGAGATCTGCCTGTGAGTGACGGCGGGTGCGACCTATAGAAATTTAGATTACTGATTGCCGTTGTCACGGATTCAAATGTTTAAAGTTATGCATTGTTTATACTGGTGTATCAGAAACAAACTTTTTGGCTTATATTTTTCCTAAACCTACAAGATAATCAGAGACATAATAGATGTGATTCATCATTCATGTTATATGCTATTGACCTTGTGTTGCATTCGGAAAACTAATAAAAAGAGTTTGAAAAAAAAAAGACATGAAGGCGGTTGTAGGGGAGAAGGGGGAGGGCAGGAAAGACACTGGGGCCCCTTGCCTTCACAGTGGACAGGTCTCATAGTAGAATGGAAGGTCTAATAAATTATAAGAAAGGCACGTGATTAATACTGTACATTGCTGTACAAAAAAATCCTCGCTGGCAACAATCGTAGATTTTAAAACCGGCGATTTTTGTGCATAATGTACAGCTATACAATTGTTGTGCCGACCTGCACAAAAAACACACATTAACAAACGCATCAAAAACGTGCTGTGTGAGAGCACCCTTAGGCTGTTATGCTGTATGACCACCTGGCCCTAAGAGGTGCTGCCCTAGACACCCGCCTATATGATACCTATATACACATCACATGAGAGCCCTATATGATACTGACAACCTATACAAACACATCACATGACACACAGCTCACATAGTCTGATACCTCCCATTCTATGATAGACAGCTCCATATAGTCTGATACCTCCTATTATATGACAGTGACACACAGCTCCATATAGTCTGATTCCTCCTATTATATGACAGTGACACACATCTCCATATAGTCTTTTATCGCCTATTATATGATAGACAGCTCCATATAGTCTGATACCTCCTATTATATGATAGGCAGCTCCATATAGTCTGATACCGCCTATTATATGATTAGCGCAGCGTCCATGTATTCTGATACCTCCTATTATATGATAGAACACTCCATATAGTCTGATACCTCACCAATATATGATAGACAGCTCCATATATCTGATACCATCCTAATATATGATAGTGACACACAGCTCCATATAGTCTGATTCCTCCTATTATATGACAGGTGACACAACACATTCTCCATATAGGTCTTTTATCGCCTTTTATATGATCAGACAGCTCCATATAGTGCTGATACCTCCTATTATATGATAGCAGCTCCATATAGTCCCTGATACCCCCTATTATATGAAAGGCAGCTTCACACATATAGATCGATACCTCCTAGTTTATATGAGACTGCTCATATAGTCTGATACCTCCCTATTATATGACACTCCATATAGTCTGATACCTCTATTATATGACAGCTCCATATAGTCTGATACCTCACATAAAATGATAGACAGCTCCTACAGACTGATACCTCTTATTATATGAAATAGACAGCTCCATATAATATCTGATACCTCCCATGTATATGATAGATAGCTCCATATACGTCTGATACCTCCATTATATGACACGTGACACTTACAAGCTCCATATAGTCTGATACCTCCTATTATATGACAGTGACACACATCTCCTATAGTCCTGAACCAAACATATTATATGAAGACAGCTCCATATAGTCTGATACCTCCTATAATATGATAGACAGCTCCATAAGTCTGATAACTCCTATTAATATGAGAGGCCGTTCCATAATAGTGTGATACCTCCTAGTTATATGATAGACCAGCTCATAAAGTCTGATACCTCCTATTATATGATAGACACCTCCATATAGTTCCCTGATACCTCCTATATATGACACTCCATAAAGTCTGATACCTCACATTATATGACAGCTCCATATAGTCTGATACCCTCCAATTATAATGAATATAGACAGGCCTCCATATTGTCTGATACCTCCCAATTATAGTAAAGACAGCTCCATATAGTCTGATACCTCCTATGACAATAGCTCCAAGTAGTCCTGAAACCTCTCCATTATATGACAATGACACACAGCTCCATAAAGTCTGCAATGATACCTCCTATATAAATGACAGTTACACACATCTCTGACACCTATAACATGTCCCTTGCCTTCCCATCCTCCCACCAATCCTAACACCTCTCCTCAAGTTTCACCTGCCTCCAGCCCCCAATCACTTTCACCTGCCTCCACTGCCCAACTCATCGTCACTTTTCACCCTGCCATCACTCCCCCACATCACGTTCACGCTGCCTCCACCTCCCACGTCCCGTTTCAACCTGCCTCCAGCCCCCACTTACGTTCACTTCTTCCAGCCCCCACTCACGTTTCACCTGCCTCCATCCACTCCCTCACTCAACCCAAACGTTTCATCACCTGCCTCCACTGCCCACTTCACCAACTTTTCACTCTGCCTCCACTCACACCTCATGTTTCACACTGCCTCCAGCGCCCACTTATGTTTTCACCTGTCCTCCAGCCCCACTCAACGTTTCACCTCCTCCACAGCCCACTCACATTTCAACCTGCCTCCAGCCCCCACTCAGTTTCACCTGCCTCCAGCCCCCCCGCATGTTTCACCTGCCTCCACTTCCACTCACGGTTTCAACCTGCCCTTCCCCCCCACCATGCCAACTCACGTTTCACTTGCCTCCACTTGCCCACAGTCAATGTTTCACCTGCCTCCACTGCCCACTCACATTTACCATGCCTCCAGCCCACCGATCCGCCCACCAAACGTTTCGACCTGCCTCCATCTTTCCCACTCACGTTTCACCTGCCCCACTGCCCACCTCACGTATTCACCTGCCTCCACTCCCACTCATGTTATCAACTGCCTCCAGCCCCCACCTCATTAGTTTTCACCTGCCTCCAGCCCCCACTCAATCAACGTGTCACTGCCTCCACTTCCCACTCCGTTTCACCTCCTCTAGCCCCCCACGCACGATTCACCTGCCTCCAGGCCCACCACTTTTCAACCTGCTCCACTTCCCCACTCAACTTTCACCTGCCTCCAGCCCCACTCACGTTTTCATTTCACACTGCCTCCATCCCCCCACTACGTTTCAACTGCCTCCACTCCCCACTCACGTTTCACTGCCTCCACCTCCCCAACTCACGTTTACACCGGCCATCCACTGCCCACCTCACCAGTTTCACCTGCCCTCCAATCCCCGACTCATGTTTCACCTGCCTCCACTGCCCACACACGTTTCACCTGCCTCCAACGCCCACTCACTTTCAATCTCCTGCCTCCACTGCCCACTCACGTTTCACCTGCCTCCACCCCCCACTCACGTTTGACCTGCCTCCACACCCCACTCTCCTCCCCTTCCCCCCAATCACTTACCTGTCCTGAAGAGCGTGAGGCCTCGGTCTTCTGCTCTCAGCGCCGTCCGTGCACTGCTGAGAGGAGTGGGATGGGCGCGCTATTCCTTTCTCTCTTGCCAGCAGCAAGAGAGCCTGCTGCCGTGCCGCCCACTAGGAGGTGCCGCCCTAGGCACGTGCCCACGGGTGCTTAGTGGGAAATACGGCCCTGAACGACAGAACAAATGAATGACATGGTTTGTTAGAGTTGTGCTGATGAATGTGACTGATGTGCAGGAGCTATATACAGTATGTGCAAAAGCAGCAGCTGCTCCAGGACCCTGCTGCTTGCGGGAGCTCAACACCTACCCTAACACATAAGGAGGCATCATTATTAGAAATGATGTATGGTAGGGGAGGGCCAGTTACTGATTTTTTTTACTACGACAAGGAGTTAAAAGTTTTACCTCTGTGGAAGCTTTTACATTCTGGTTTTCTCACAGACATAACTTAATTAAAGGATGTTTCAATGGTAAATTTCCTTAACATTAGCTTGTCTAATGGGTCATGCAGATTGATTCAGACTTGTCTAAACAGAGCAATTCCTTAAATAGGACCCGTGGCAGTCCTCAATTTGTCTTTTTTTAGTAAATATTTGTGTGAAATAACAATTCTAAGCACTTCTCTATAACCGTCTTTCTGCTTTTTCCTCTGTTATTTCATTCTAGAAATCTTTACTGAATTTCTTCCGGGGTTTTGTTACAACTGGGGTTGTTTCCTGAATTCTAATCATGATGACAAGTCAATGTACCAGGACACATCCTGAAAATAGGAATGGTAACACCCATCTGACAGAGTCAGTTATACATTTCTAGAAGGGATAACAGGACAGTACAGCACATTATAAGGAAATCTGCGAATTTTTATTTCAAGGAACAAGGATTTATCAAAACATACATGTCAGGAGATATCAGAGGACTTCATCAATAACAAAAGGGCCATATTTTTTCTACAACCAACCCAAGAAAATTTATTTTCAACATGTTTTTAAAATTTCAAGAAACATACTGACAGTCAGGAAAATTTTTAATGTTTTAAAGTGAGATTATTTTTTTATTATTATTATAGTCATGAAAAAACACCAAGGCATCAATGCACTGTTTTATCTTATTCCCATGGAAATGGTGGTTTCCAGATGTATTTGTATAAACCAAATAATTTGAATATTGGCCTCTTTCCACCACTTATGCTGTAGATTTTTAATTTTTCCAGATTTTCTGTTTTGTAAACTGCTCTTGGGTGTAAAGTGTAATTATTATGATAACAAGCAGAGATGAGTGATTACATTGTATTTACTGCTACATGTAAAGCAGCCAGACAAATGCATGCTATTGAAATGATTGATGAAAAAAACTTTCTCATGCAGAATCTCATTTAGAAATCTGCACAACAAGCTCTATCTCTCTTTACCCATTAGAATATTTGTACTTCCGCAGATTCTAGCACTTTAGTCAGAGAACCTAAAAGTTATCTGAATATTGGTCCATTAATATCACTGCCATTCATAATGGTCTTAAGTGAGCTCAACAATCAATTGTTCAGGAGACACTGACATTTCAAGTGAAGACTATTTATATGCATGCGTTCTTGAGTGTTTTTCTTTATGAAATTACCTTGATTAGAAAAAGAGCCTGACATGTAATATAATGAAAAATAAATGATTCGTTAAACAAGAAACAGACAAGAATGTTCTGATGATTTACATAAAAGTGAAGAAAAGTGATCATATTTTAAAATCTTTAAAGGGGTTTTCCCACAATTATACATTTATCACCTGGATAGGGGATGATTGCTATGAGTAGCCCATATATAGTCTTACTTTTAAGAATGGTTTAAAATGCAACAGCAAGTGTAAAACCTCAGAAACACAATTATATCATTTTTCTTTTTTATATTGGATATTTTCTCTATCTTTGATTTCATACTAGAGCATTAGGGTATGTTCACACAATGTACTGCGGCGCGTACAGTACACGTTGCAGTACATTGTGTGTTTCAGGAGCTCGTGCTAACAAGCACGTACTCCTGCAGCGCGGAGGGGCCAGTAGCCCGCCGTCCCCATAGATATGCATTACTTGCGGTGCATATTCGGCGCAAATAATTGACGTCACTTATCTCCCCGCACGTACAATACGATCGTATTGTATGAGCGGGGAGAGGAGGCGTAATCCATAGTTAACTGTGAGAACTATGGATTACCATAATTATGGGGCGCATTTTGCCGCATATTAAAGGGGTTGTCTCCCTAAAGAGTTTCATAGATGCATAAATGAAATAATGCAGCTTTACTCTGTCACTTCCTGGTCAGACTGTCTGTAATTAGCATACAGCTCTGTGGTGTATTCAACTCTGTGTTTTCATTCTGCTAATTAGTTTAGGATAGCTCAGAAGCTCTCCAGAACTGCTAGCAGGAGTTTTTTTCTGATCCCTCAAACAAAAGCACTAATGAGTGCTTTTTACTTTAGATAAATCAATCTTTTTACTGCCGGCCAGAACAGAGCTGCCACGACCTGTGTGATGACATCACTCACTGCTATCACATAGAACAAACAGCAGGGGGGAGAGATTTTTACAGGTCAGTCAGTGAGGGAACAGAAATAGCCAGGGAGGTGATTAATTCGTTTTTGTAGCCCTTTAACAAAAAAATAAACAAAGCAATACATTTGGAAAATGTCTTTTTTGTGTTCCCAAAACATTTTTGAAAGCAAAATTCTTTGAAGCGAAAACCAAACCCCTGTAACCCAAAATACCCCGGGCGAAATACGCATGAAACCCCCCCAAAATAAGGGGGTTTTAACAAAACCCTTGGGATTTTTTTATTTTGTATTTCCTACAACTTCAAACAGAAAAGATGTTTTGGCATACTCCATCAGATTTGGTATGGTCAGAGGTATGTTCCCATAGAAGCATTGTTTCCTGGGAAAGAATATTTTTTAAAATACTTTTGGGGGCAGTGGGCCTAAAATTTGGGGATTTTGTCAGCATCTGGGGCTAAAAGGGTTTTAATTTTAAACCATGCTACATTGCTATTTTTTTGTATGTCTTCATTGTAGGGAACATAAATACCCCGGTTTTTTCACAAACCCTCCATTTTTCCCAAAAAAACGGGGTTTGTAAATTTTTGTTCCCGTTTGCCAGCCCGCTCCCACTCCCCTCTCCCCTTCACTTTTCATTTTCCCCTTTGCTCCCTTTGGCCACGAAATATTTTCCCCTTTTCCCTAGGGCTGCATCAACCCAGTAAATTTAAAAATGGCCACCGCCCCCGGAAATTTTTCCAACCCACCAGACCCCCTGAACCCTTTTATTAGCTCTTTTCCCTTCTGACTTCCTTCCAGTGTATTGGTGTGTTTTTAAAATGAAGATTTGGGGTGAGTTGTTAGTGTTCTTCTTTTTCCCCTTCCCCCCTTTCTTGGACTTTGCCTTGTTTCCCTATCGCCGCCATGCCCCTATTCCCCTGGACTTGACAATCCCCAATTTTGGCCTGACCCTTTTGTACACACGGGAACCCCAGCCCAATCCCTGCAAGTGGCCCACTTCAGGGATAGCGACCTGGGATTCCCGCGCAGCATAGCCCAAGTGGGAAACCTGAGTGGGGAAAAGAATTTAAGCCCCCAACTTTTTTTTTGAAGTCTTGCATTTGAAGCAAAGAAATTTTTTCCTCTAGAAATGACAAAAAAAGAGTTAAAAAGTTAAAATAAAAGGGACCCAAACATAGAAAACACAAGGGAAAAAAGAAAAAAAAAAAAAATTATTTTACTCACACTTTTCACTGTCATCTATAAAAAATATTCAAAAAAATTGGTTTTCCCCCCAACTACAATAAATAATTAATATAAATGGTTAATGCCATTAAACTGAAATAAATAAAAATAGTCCTTTTTTAAGCTTCCCTTGCATGAAGGGAATAAAAACTGATCAAAACGTCCACTGAACCCCAAGATGTTACTAACTGCAGCCCATCCTGCAAAAAACAAGTAGTTCTTTCAATAAAAAAGTAACAAAAGTAATAGTTCTCAAAATGCGGCAACACAAATTATCTTTTTCTGTTTTTTATTGTTCAAAAGAAATAAAACATTTACTATAAAAACTTTTGGGTGTCATTTTGCCCTTTGAAAAACCTTTAAAAATGTCATTTTTGGGGAAATCACTATAATGACAGAGAACAACCTTGGTGGAATTTTTCCCATTTCTCCCCAAACATATTAAAGTTTTTGAATACATACATGTTCCCCAAAATGGTGCCTAGAAAAATGAAACTCATCCCTCAAGAAAACATCATCAGAAATTTTATCCCAAGAAATTTTTCCCATTGAAGCCCTAGAGCCCGGATTTTTTTGGATATAAAAAAAAAAAAAAAGAGAACACTTCCTGCTACTCCATTTAATACTTACCATTCACGATTTTTAAAATGTATGAGCCGCAATTTTATACAAGCTACAATACATATAAGTTTCTCAAAAAAGTTCAAAAAAAAAAAAGGTGGCCATATCTGAAATTGATGACCAGCGTCGCTGAAGTCAAAGGGGTAAGTACTTCTGGGGTATTTTTTTACTTTTTTTTGGCTTTCACCTTCATACAAAAATCTTAGGGCGGTAAAACCCAATTGATCATTTCCCATGCTCTACATAGATTCAAGAAGGTACAACATAACCTTCTGCCAGCTTCTCTTTTAGGTTTTTGACGGTTTGTTTTTAAGGGGTTTTGAATCTATCTATTTTTTAACCAATAGCTTATTTTTTCTATCAAAACAGGTCTTTGAAATGGGGGTTTAATTTTTGTGGGCTGAAGTTTATTTCACATTGCTTTACTTTTTTATAGGTAAATAAATGAGAAATGGTGCTGTGCACCATTCCCCCCCCTCCAAACGCCCCACACCGACAAATCGCAGTAAAAAAAACCATTTCCCAAATGGCAACCCTGAACCTCTTTGGAGGCTTCCTACTGCCATGTATGAAACCTTTTAACACTGCCATGGGAAAAAAAGGTTTTGGAAAAAAAAGAAAAAATTAAAAAAATCCAATACATGGCAGTAAAATATTACTCCCGGTATATGGGACAAGCGATTTGCCCCTCGGTCAAGTCCCTAGGGTGACTAAGTTTTTAAAGTAAAAAAATAAAAAAATTTTAAAAAAAAATTTAAGGGTATTTCACACAGCGAAAATTTCCCAGGGGTTCCATTTTGCCTCAATACTTTGGCAAAGATTTTTCGTCGAAATTTAAGGGGTAATTTATAGCTCTCATGGATAACTATGGATTACCCCTTCAATAACATCGTATTGTCCCGCCGGGGAATAAGTGACTTTTCAATGGGGTCCCCGGGCTCCCGGAAAACCCCCGTGCTTTGGGATTCCCCCGCTGATCAGCAAAAAACCCCAAAACACCCGCGAAAATTTCCATAGAGAAAAATTTGGGAAATAACAAACAAAATTCCAAAGGGCCCTACACTTGCCCCAAATTTCCCAAACATATATGCCATTTGTGCTGGAAAAAAAGCATGGTCTATTATGATTATTTTTACCGTGTATAAAGTGGATCCATCAAGATACATTTTTCAGGTATCCGAATAAATACCCATGACAGATAAATTTAAATTAAAACCAAAAATTTTTGGTGAAGTATAAACCCCCAACTAATTTTAAGGGTATTTTCACACGGCACCCGTTTTAAAATGCGTTTTTAAGATCTTTTTTTTTGGAACCCAAAAACGGACCCAACACGCACAACAATGTGCAGGGGTGTTTTATTTTTTTTTTAAATGAAAAAACACACATGGGGCTTTTTCAGACGATAAATCGCCGATGCGTGTTTTACAAGGGTCTTGTTTTCGCCCTTTTCAGATCCGTTCAAAAAATTTTGTCATGTAAATTTTTTGTTCCTTTCCAAACAGTTTAGATAATTTAAAAAAAAAGCTTGCTGTAATAAAGGGCCCCAAACCCCCTTTTTAATTTGGGAAGGGCAGTCTATACGGGTACTGGTAAAAGGGCCCCCAAAGGGCCCAAAGTTCACACGGCTAAAAAAGGCGCATTTTTTCGGTCCGTAATTAGCGCCGAAGTGCCCCAAATTACGGGGCCCAAAAACCCGGCCCCCTTCTTTAAACGGAAAATTCAATTCTCATAGGAACTTTTGGATTTACGCCCCTCTCCCCCCCCCGGCGAATCCCCCGGGGCGGGGAAAGATAATTGACATTTTGAATTACTAGGGGCGTAAAACCCCGCCACTAGAAAGTGATAGTCTATCCCCCGGCCCGAAGTCCCCAGCCCCCCGCTCCCCTTTCTTCCCCCCGCTCCCGCCCCCGCCCCCCATCCACAACGGGGGTAATTGGGGGGGCCCCGAAATTACGTCCCGAAATTTTAACCCGGTGAACAAACCCTTTTTAGGGTGCTTTCACACGGTGCTTTTTTGATGTGTTTTTTTGAAGGGCGTTTTTTTTCAAAAAAGTAAATCTTTAAATTTTCCTGTGCCTTCCTGCACAAAAAACGTGTCCAAAAAACGCACCAAAAACGCATCGTGTGAAAGCATCCTTAGTCAGTCCTTTTCTCACAGCTGATTCAGAAACAGAGAAGGTGACGTGAACTTTGCCCACTTCCTGCACTTCACCGACACAAAGAGGGGGGAGAAGATTTCTGCCTCTGTTTAAATGAATGTTGAAGTGGAGCTGCTTTCACTAGTTGAGGTGCACTGACATGGAGATATCACAACAGAATTGAAAAAAAAGGGAAAATTTAAATTAAGTAAGGGCCTCTTTCCCCTTTTATATTTTGGGCTCGTTCTGGTACCCCTCGAATGCATTTTAAAAAAAGGTGCCCCAACGCATATCGTGGCAGAGTCAAATGAAACAAGAAAGCAAGTGTAGTCTCTTTTGGACTATATTTAATCTTTTTTACTAAAATGTTTAATTTTCGGGACAAAAAGGGGTGTAAACCCTTTTTTTGTCCAGCATAAAAAGGGCAGAGAAATTTAGAGGATATAATAAAACTCCATCCAATCGTATCTTAACATGTTGAGGGCTGAGCTTCCTTTAATATAACTAGAACAACTTAAAATTGAGAATCTTCATGTTTCCTCCTTAAGTGGTTTGATTTCAAATTCCTACATAAAATTCCCCCCCCCCCCCCACCCCCCCCCCCCCCCCCCCCCGCCCCCCCCCCCCCCCCCCCTCCCCCACCCCTCCCCCCCCCCCAAAACAAGATATACAGTACAGCCAAAGTATCTGTTCCCTTTTGTCCCCTCTTGTCTGTGGGGTGAACAGAAAAAAAAATGCAATTGTGCCTTTGTTTTCTGGGTTTAGTTTTTATTGCAGTGTATTGTTTACTGTCCATGAAGGGTGCACTCTGACAGGCATTGTCCCATGAAGGGGCACCCCGGAAAATCACTCCCCTATGGTGGGAATACTTTTATTGGGAAAAGGGTTGGGAGATGATGACTGTCTAGGATTACATGGCACCAGATGGATGACCACTTAGTGTATTATTTGTTTTTCTGCTGAACAGCCGCGATCATATTATCCCAGCCATGCCCTGTACATGTGATGGCTGCGATTGCTGTCTCTCTGTGACCCAGCGATGTGGCTATGCGGCGAGGGGGGCCGTCGGGCCCCTCTGGCTCAGGGGCCCAGTTACAACTGCAACCCCTGTCGCTACGCCAAATGGGGGCACACAAATTTGAAACCCTAGTTTAAAATGTGGGACATTCTAATGTATACACTAAACGTATCCAACCGCACAATGTTTTGAGCAGACATTTGCCATCTATTTTTTTTAAACTAGCTTTTTTGTTGGCTGTCATCCATTTTTCCTTGCGATGTGATAAGTTTTTTTATGATGGATATACATGTTAACAAAATGGGCACATACAGTGCTAAACATTTCCCATTGACATACACTGTAAAAATAGCAACAGGGAACATAAACACTTTTTTTCAACTTTAAAAAAACACCCTTTCCCTCTTCCAAACCCATTGAGACAGGGATATTAGTAAAAAAAAACACAGCACCAGATCACAGATCTGTCCCAAAACCCTTTTAAAATACAAAGTGTTTTCCCAAGCCACAGCTAAGAACAGAGCAGGGTTTTAGCTTTTTGTTAAAAATAAACACCAAAGGGCCCCATATGTTAAATGAAAAGTCCTTTTTACGAGCCAAAAAAGTGGGGATCCAAACAAACCCCTTTTGGGTTTCCCTGTAAAAAAAAAAAAAAGGATATGTATACTTTTTTTCTGAATGCTGTTGCACAAAATAGTGTAACCCTGCCTAAAACAGACAAAGGCCCAATGAAAGCCAAAAGGGCACACTTTTGACCTTCATTGGGCCTTTTTAAATTTTAAAGGGGAAAATTTTTGCGTATAAAAACAGAAACTTTCCCAGTGTACAAAACCCTTAAAATACACCAAAACGGAAGTGCAACACCTTTAAAAAATCCCCCTAGTATAAAATTTTAAAAGGCCTTTTGAGAAGCAACACAATTTAATTTTGGGTTTAATTTTTTGGGGCTTTAAAATTTTAGAGTGGGTAAAAAGGGGTTACCCGGGAGAAACCCTTCCCAGGCCCACACACCAGGGTCTTACTTGCCCTGTTGTATTAGTTTTCCCAGGTGTACTTCCCAAAGGGGCCCCTAAAAAATGCCTCGAACAAAAGGGTTCCCGCTTTTTGTGGAAAGGGGAAAGAAGTTGGCTTGTGTTGCAGAGCACTGGAGGAAGCTACTGCCAGACACTTTTCTTGAAAATTTTCCCAACCCCCTAACACAGTGGGGTTTCCTGGACATTCCTTTTCCCGTTCCCGAAAATAAAGACTAGAAAAAAATGTTTGTGTTTGAACTGAAAAGAAACATATTTTATGTTGGACTGTATGCGCTGTTCTCAAGCATCACATTCATTTGCTCAGAAAAGCCATAAATAATTTCAGGGCCCCAAACAGCCAAAGCATCTGACTCTCCCCCCCCCCTCCTCCTTTACCAATTTCATTCTTACACCATATCTGTGTCCCCTCTCTTATTATAAAAAAAAGAGCCCCTGACAGCAATATTACCCTGAAGGGAGGGCCCTTTAAATTTTCTTATCGCAAACTCGTTTTTTCCAAACCTATTTTGGGTTATTCTTTTAAACTTGGGGCTGATCCCCCACTGCCCTTAAGGAAAATAAGAAATTCCACATTAAAGGGGTGGTCCCACCACACAAGTTTTAGTTGTGTTGGTCTTTTCTTGATGAAAAAAGGGGGGCAGATCATTTCAAATCTGTGGGCATTTCAAAACCGCTCTCCTCTCTTTTTTTCTGTGTGCCTGCGCACTCCTGATGCTAGCACTTTGAGTCTTCCTCCATCATCATTGATGTATAATTATCTTCTCTGTCCCACAAATACATACCGCCCAACCTTTAGAGATTGCAAAGAGTGGCACATCAATCCACGCCTATAACCACACCCAAACAACCCTGAAAACACAAACCCAAAACACACCTCAAAACCACACCCCAAAAATATGACATCGCACCAAAACACACCTCTAACCCAAAACCCAAACAAAATGACATCGCATCAAGACATTCCTCTTAAACCAAAGGCCCAAAAACATACATCACACCCAAAAACACACCTCTAACCAGCCCAAACACCCTACATGCCAACTTTTTAGAATAGCCAAAAAAAGGGCACATTTTTAGGATTGCATTGTAAACCCAAAGATGAAAAAAATTTAAATAAGTCGTTTTTGTAATATACAGTTAGGGGAAACAATCAATACTTTTTTTCAGCAAGATAGTTTTAATTTACCAAATCGATTTCCCAAAAAGAAAAAGAAAAGACATTTTAAAAGAGCTAAAGGTACAAAAGGGACAAGGGTTTAAAAAAAGGGACGTCCCTCCACCCGGGGGATTTTGCAAATGTTTCAAATTTTCATAGATAGTATGGTTTTAAACTACTGTGGACACTTAAACCCGCGCCGGGAGATCCTGGGCTTTTTTGAGGAGCTATTGAATGTAATAAACTGCCTTTAAAAAATCGCTGTGGTGTGCCTCGGGTTTGGGGTTCCTCCCCATTAACCCCCTTTATCCAATCTTCAACAACATGCAACTTTGAGGGCACCCAAAACTTATTCGAAAACCTTTATATGCAATTCAAATAGTAAAAATTTACAATATTACAGCGATAAAAAACCCGGAGGTACAGACTGGCATTAAAAGTCCTTCCCCTGTATAGAAAACGCTTGGGGCTGTAATCAATCTCATCTAACTAAATTCTAAATTCATTTCCCGGGAACTGTAGAGAACAGTTGCTGTTGGGCACATTTTGGACTTCTGATGGTATATGAGTGTACTACAGGGAATACTTTTTTCCCCCCCTACAAAGACTTTTATTGGAAATATACACCTCCCGCTAATATATATTTATATAATCACAGTAATAAAAAAATCAACTCTGTAAACGCTCAAACACCCACAGATGTTTTAAACTGCGACCACAACATCCTATCTCCACAGCCTGGGGGAAAGGGGGTAGAACCTAGTTAGATCGATCACAGCTTTATCAGTAAAACTGGGACCTCCCGGGAGCTGGGGGTGAGTGTCAAAACAGTATCTACAACAGAAACATTTGTGGGGCAGGGAATTTGGGAATTTCTGTATTTCCTCTAAAGCGCAGGAAACGGGAAATGCTCTGGGGCAACTCCGCAAAGTCCAGGACAGTTCTAATACTAGGCAGCCTTTCCCCTCCAATGGGCCCGGGGGTGGGTTGAATGCAAAATTTCCATAATGCGCGTTCCCCGGGTTCCCTGGCCACGAAATACTTCACACTGGCACCCCCTCTCGGCCCCTTTAACACAATGCCCGAAATTGGGCCCGAATCTATAAAAAAAAAACCAAAAAAAAAGCCCATTTTGGGAACTGAAAAAAAAGTTATAAACCAACGTGCACAAAATTTTTTGATAAATTTATATTTGATAAATTTCTTTTTAAAATTTTTAAAGAAAGGGGGAAAGGGGTGAACTTTTTGTAGGGGAAACCCCCCTTTTAAAATTCAGGAAAAATGTCAACAAAAAAGCAGGGTGCCCAAAATCCCAAAAATTCCCGTCTTTCAAGTTTTTCACAACACAAAAATAATTTTTTAAAGTTTGATACACTTCTAGTGCAAAAAGAAATCTTCAATCCAGTCCATCTTTTCTGAAACAACCTTTTTACTTTCAATTTCCTATCATTCTTTTTTATTTTCCAGAAGTGAAACCTTGCTTGTTTTTCAGTATCTTTGACATTTTTATTCGAAAAAATAAACTTGATTTTTCATAAATAATTTCCCCTTTTTTAAAAAAAAATTTTTGTAAATATTTAAGAAAAACCCACTTTTTAACTTTTTAGCTAATTTTAAGACATGCTACTTAGGTTTTTTATTAGCGGCATCTGCCCGAAAATTAAATTTTTTCATATTAGAGAGGGAAATATTTGGGGCTAAAGAAAGGGTATTTTTTTATTACTAAATTTTCTTAACAGTAATTTTTCCCCGGGGAACAGGTTGTAAACAAAGTTAAAAAAAACCCATACTTCCTAAATTTTGGGTTATGCCCTGCACATAAAAAAAAATTTTTAGGGTTCTGTTCTTAAATGCTCATAAAAAAGAGCAAAGTACAAAAGGACCAATTTGGTAAAATTTAATGCCGCTTTCAACCCTTTTAATTTCCCGGGAGCACCTGCTCATACTGACAACTGACACTGTTTTTTGAAGCTTGAGCCACTTCCCAACAATTTGACATAAATGTAAATCATAATGTCAGAAATAGGAAAATGGGGCCCCCGGACAGGGTAGCTCCGATAAAGGGGTTTAAATTTAAATACTAAGAAAATTCCCCAAAGGCTGCAGTATTGAGTTACTGTACAACATAAAAGATAACCAGCTCACCTGAATAAACAGCCCAAAATTTTGGGGTTCCCTTTGGGGTTTCCCGTGCACGATCGGTGCCCCCAACCCGACCAAAGTATACACAAAGAAAAATCCAGATGATCAAACCCCCCGGGCCCCTAGAAAAAAAAGGGGGAACTTTATTTGGAAAAAAAAAATGCCCCAAAAAAAAGCGGCATAAAAACGGGCACAAGCAAGAGCAAGCAGGCAGGTCAGAAAAACTGGGAAAAAACGGAAGCTGAAATGTTTTGGGCGTAACGTAGCCCTTAGTCGTAGCACAGTGTGATTTTAAACATCAGCCTTAAAAAATGTCTAAAATCAATAACAATTCCTAAAATAGGAAACACCTGAAAAAGATAACCCTTAACTAGAAACGAGACGCCATCCGCCATGATAGACCAGGGGACATACAGCATTGAGTCTCACAGACCGGAAGCTGTTATAGTGGAACGCAAATGCGCCTCACTATGCAGGAAATCTGGGATACCAAGCAATACCGGACAGTATCCGGAAAGCCGGAAGCGGAAATGACACCAGTGGAACGCAAAAATGCGCTCCACTGAAACAGGATGGAACAAAAAATGTGCCCCTATTGGTCTACAGGGGGGGCATCACATCGGGATAGGACAAGGTAACATAATGCAAAAAACAAAAACAACACGACATGGGCTGATTAAATAAATAGGTGGTAAAAGATGAAAACATATAAACACATGCAATAAAAGAAAGAAAAAATACATGACAAATTAAATTAAATTTGGGGATAAAACATTTACATTTCTAATTGCAATGTGATTTGGGTGAAATCAAGAACAAAAAAGACCAGAGGAATACTATTAATGGAAGAATGACTAAATAATATTGTTTAAATATTCATAACTAATGATTGAATACATAACAAATAATAATGAATAACAGAAACCCTAACAATGTGTATACTGCTACATGCATATAAACTATTATGAAAAATTTCCCTCGGAATTCAAACCGTGGGAAGGAATATTAGGAGAAGCATCCAATATGTTCCCTGTCATGTAGCTTATATTCTATATTTCCACCTCTTTTTTGGCCTGAAAATTCTTTCAAAAGCCAATGAGTTTCCCAAACCCTTAGTATCTGCTCCATGGCACTCAATAAAGTGCAAAGAAGCACTAGACTTAGCTCTACAAAAAGTATGATTGATATCATACCCGATGTTCCAAAAAACGTATTTTAAGTTTGCGTGTGGTGCTAACCACATATGACATTTACATATGGAACATCTGATGATATAAACCAACATGTGTAGTGTTGCAACTTATGTAGTTGCAAATGGGAAAGGATTTGTGACCCATCAGAACCAAAGAACTTTCCCTTTGTAGGAGTGACAAAGCCGCATGTTTTACATGGGAAGTGCCCACATCTAACAAATCCTTTGTGGCATAACCACATTGAAGGAGGGCTTTTACTTCCACTAACACTGGGAGAAAGAGAGATTACCCAACGTGACACATTTTCTAAGTACAATATACCACCCATTTTTCAAGACCTGACTAAGAGCTTCATCTTCTTTTAATAGTGGAAGATATTTATAGATAATATCTTTAACTTGTTTGAATTGACGTGTATGATTTAATACTAAAGTGGGCAGAGCATCGTAAGGTGCAACACTATTAGAAGGTTTATCCCTTAAAAGTACTTCTCTAAAAATGGGAATCTACTTTTTTAGCAGCCCTGTCCAGGGGCCCCAAATGGGTAACCTTTTGATCTTAAGTTTTATCAAAAATGGAATTCTTTCCCGAGTGTAAAACCTCAATGGAACTACAATTTCTCCTTGGTCGTGTTAGTTCTCCTATATGGATATCCTTTTTAGTATTTTTAGTATGAAAACTGCGAAAGTGCAGGATGGTATTACCGGCATGGGGTTTACGATGTGTTCTAGAAGTGATAATTTTATCAGGGTCTGCTGTTAATTCAAGGTCCAAAAATGTTATAGAGTGTTGGTGATAGAAGATCGTAAACCTAAACCTAAGATTCAATGGGTTATTATTTAAGTAATCCACGAAGAGTGGTATGGCAAACACATCACCCCTCCAAATCATGAGGAGATCATCTATGTATCTGCCATACCATTCCAAGTGTGAAACAAAGGGGTTACTGTCTGAGAATATATAGAGATGTTCCCACCAGGCGACTGTGAGGTTTGCCAATGAGGGCGAAAATTTCGCCCCCATTGACACCCCCTTGGTCTGCAGGTATAAAGCACCAGAATAATCAAAATAATTGTGCTTCATGAGAAAATCAGTCACTTGAAGTAAGTACTGAATAAACTCCAAAGCAAAATCACTATAGGTTTCAAAGTGGAATTGTAATGCAGCTAACGCAACCTGATGTGGGATGCTCGTATACAACGATTCAACATCGCATGTGACCCAAACAAAACCATCCTCCCACTTTTTAGTATTCAAAGAAAGTAGAACACTTTTAGTATCTCTTAGGAAACCAGGAGTGCGACATACAAACGGCTGGAGAAGAGAGTCCAACCATTGGCAAAGTGGCTCAACTAGGGACCCCATGCCGGAGACGATCGGACGCATTGGAGGAAAAGGCATCCTCTTATGGACTTTGGGTAGTCCATATAGAATAGGGGTGACAGGAAAATCTGGTAACAATGCCTCCGATCGTCTCAGGTCCAGGACCCCCAGAGAGACACCCTCGTCGAGCAAATGGACAAGCTCCCTACCAAATACCTGGGTGGGATCTGACTTAAGCCTACGGTAAGTAGAAGAGTCACTCAAAAGAAACAACATAGATTGATGATAGTCTGATTGGTCCATGACCACAACAATGCCACCCTTATCTGCCATGCATATGACAATGTCTGCATTAGACCTTAATTCTTTTAAGGCAGTTTTCTGTCGGGTGGTAAGGTTATGGCCATCAGAGTCAGCAGACCGAGAATTATACAATATTTTTAGATCACGCTCCACCAAAAACTGAAATCGATCTATCATACTGGTTCTAGACTGTAGGGAATAAAAAATTTTTGTTAGGAGACATACAGCATTGAGTCTCACAGACCGGAAGCTGTAATAGTGGAACGCAAATGCGCCTCACTATGCAGCAAATCCGGGATACCAAGCAATACCAGACAGTATCCGGAAAGCCGGAAGCGGAAATGACACCAGTGGAATGCAAAAATGCGTTCACTAGATTCTGACTCTACTGAAGATGGCACAGAGACCCAAGATGAGGCTTCTACCTCTACGGGTTCAACATCTCAAGCATCTTATTATAAAAAAGGCAAAGGAGCCAAAAATTTAAAAAACTTAAAGGGTACATCAGAAGAGGTGGAAGAAAACACTCAAAAAGGTGGAAAGATGAAGACCAGGAACAATACCAATTAACACATCCACCTACCTCTATCGAAGTACTCAATTTATCCACATGTCATCTTGATGCATCTAAAATTGAGTTATTATCCTTGGGTCTCAATTTCGGCCTGGAAAGGGATTTTGATCTGTTTCACACTTTAAAGGATATAAACAAGTTTATACGTATCCTTACTTTACGTCGTCATTTTCTGGATAATACTTCAGATCAGCAGTCCCCATCCAGTCCGAATAACTCTAAAAGTTCTAATGTTTACCATGGCTTATCATTTTCAGAACAACTTTCCATCCAGCAATTGGAGGAGCTAGGGGACAATGACGATGGTCCGTCAGTCAGCAGTGACCAAATTGTATATCGATGTTTTACTAACAAAATATGTTATCCTCTACAGTCTAGAACCAGTATGATGGATCGATTTCAGTTTTTGGTAGAGGGTGACCTAAAAATATTGTATAATTCTCGGTCTGCTAACTCTGATGGCCATAACCTTACCGCCCGACAAAAAACTGCCTTGAAAGAATTAAGGTCTAATGCAGACATTGTCATATGCATGGCAGATAAGGGTGGCATTGTTGTGGTCATGGACCAATCAGACTATCATCAATCTATGTTGTTTCTTTTGAGTGACTCTTCTACTTACCGTAGACTTAAGTCATATCCCATCCAGGTATTTGGTAGGGAGCTTGCCCATTTGCTCGACGAGTGTGTCTCTCTGGGGGTCCTGGACCTGAGACGATCGGACGCATTGTTAACAGATTTTCCTGTCACCCCTATTCTATATGGACTACCCAAAGTCCATAAGAGGATGTATTTTCCTCCAATGCGTCCGATCGTCTCCGGCATAGGGTCCCTGGTTGAGCCACTTTGCCAATGGTTGGACTCTCTTCTCCAGCCGTTTGTATGTCGCACTCCTGGTTTCCTAAGAGATACTAAAAGTGTTCTACTTTCTTTGAATACTAAAAAGTGGGAGGATGGTTTTGTTTGGGTCACATGCGATGTTGAATCGTTTTATACGAGCATCCCACATCAGGTTGCGTTAGCTGCATTACAATTCCACTTTGAAACCTATAGTGATTTTGCTTTGGAGTTTATTCAGTACTTACTTCAAGTGACTGATTTTCTCATGAAGCACAATTATTTTGATTATTCTGGTGCTTTATACTTGCAGACTAAGGGGGTGTCAATGGGGGCGAAATTTTCGCCCTCATTGGCAAACCTCACAGTCGCCTGGTGGGAACATCTCTATATATTCTCAGACAGTAACCCCTTTGTTTCACACTTGGAATGGTAGTGGCAGATACATAGATGATCTCCTCATGATTTGGAGGGGTGATGTGTCTGCCATACCACTCTTCGTGGATTACTTAAATAATTACCCATTGAATCTTAGGTTTAGGTTTACGTTCTTCTATCACCAACACTCTATAACATTTTTGGACCTTGAATTAACAGCAGACCCTGATAAAATTATCACTTCTAGAACACATCGTAAACCCCATGCCGGTAATACCATCCTGCACTTTCGCAGTTTTCATACTAAAAATACTAAAAAGGCTATCCCTATAGGTGAACTTACACGAGCAAGGAGAAATTGTAGTTCCATTGAGGATTACACTTAAGATTAGAGGTTACCCCACTTGGGCCCTGGACAGGGCTGCTAAAAAAGTAGAGTCCCGTTGTAGAGGGGTACTTTTAAGGGATAAACCCTCCAATAGTGTTGCACCTTATGATGCGCTGCCCACTTTAGTATTAAATCATACACGTCAATTCAAACAAGTTAAAGATATTGTCTATAAATATCTTCCATTATTAAAAGAAGATGAAGCTCTTAGTCCGGTCCTGCAAAATGGGTGCAACATTGTACCTAGAAAAAGTGTCACGTTGGGTAATCTCCTTTCTCCCAGTGTTAGTGGAAGTAAAAGCCCTCTTTCTATGTGGTTACGCCACAAAGGCTTTGTTAGATGTGGGCACTTCCCATGTAAAACATGCGGCTTTGTCACTCCTACTAAGGAGTTCTTTGGTTCTGATGGGTCCTTTCCCATTTGCAACTACATAAATTGCAACACTACACATGTTGTTTATATCATCAGATGTTCCATATGTAAACTGTCATATGTGATTAGCACCACACGCAAACTTAAAATACGTTTTTTGGAACATCTGTATGATATCAATCATACTTCTAGTAGAGCTAAGTCTAGTGCTTCATTGCACTTTATTGAGTGCCATGGAGCAGATACTAAGGGTTTGGAACTCATTGGCATTGAAAGAATTTTCAGGCCAAAAAGAGGTGGAAATATAGAATTTAAGCTACATGACAGGGAAGCATATTGGATGCTTCTCCTAGATACGTTCCTTCCCAACGGTTTGAATTCACGCAGGGAAATCATGTTTCATACATAAGTTATACGCATGTAGCAGTATACACATTAGTTAGGGGTTTCTGTTATTCATTATTATTTGTTATGTATCAATCATTAGTTGTTGAATGTTTTAACAATATATATTTAGTCATTCTTCCATTAATACATATCTCCTCTGGTCTTCTTTTGTTCTTGTTTCACCAACTCACATGCAATGTAGAAATGTAAATGTTTTATCTCAATTTGTTATGTATGTTTCTTTCTTTTATTGCATGTGTTTATATGTTTCCATCTTTTACCACCTATTTATTTAATCAGCCCTATGTCGTGTTGTTTTTGTTTTTTGCATTATGTTACCTTGTCCTATCCCGATGCACCGGCCCTCCATGTACACCAATAGGACACATTTATGTTCCATCCTGTTTCAGTGGAGCGCATTTTTGCGTTCCACTGGTGTCATTTCCGCTTCCGGCTTTCCGGATACTGTCCGGTATTGCTTGGTATCCCGGATTTCCTGCATAGTGAGGCGCATTTGCGTTCCACTATTACAGCTTCCGGTCTGTGAGACTCAATGCTGTATGTCTCCTGGTCTATCATGGCGGATGGCGTCTCGTTTCTAGGTAAGGGTTATCTTTTTCAGGTGTTTCCTATTTTAGGAATTGTTATTGATTTTAGACATTATTTAAGGCTGATGTTCTAATCACACTGTGCTACGACTAAGGGCTACGTTACGCCCGAAACAAGTCAGCGTCCGTGTTTATCATGTTTTTCTGACCTGCCTGCTTGCTCTTGCTTGCTGTTGTTTTTATGCCGCTTCCATATTGGCAGTTTTTTTCTAAATAAAGTTCCTCCTTTTTCTATGGCCAGGTGCTGATCATCTGGACTTTTCTTTGAGTATTGAGTTACTGCTCATTTCCCTGCATTACTTGGTTGCCCCCAGAACCTTGCACACTGTAATGTTACTGAATGAAAGCCCATGCCTGCCACTGTGCTGCTCATATTACACCTTGAGACAAGGTGTAATAGTAAAACAATGCTGCAATAGATTCATACAGTTAAAGAGAACCTGTCACATGGTTTTTGCCCCCCTGGCTGAGGACAGAACAAGGTAGTGTCAGGCATGCTGTTTTCAGCACTGTGTCCCTTATTCTGTAAGATGTTGTAGTTTTCGTGTATTTAATGCTCAAATCTGCAGTTTACAGCCAGAAGAGTCATTCGAAGACTCCTTCAGAGTGTCAGTTTTTTTCAATCCCGGCCAATCGGAGGCGAGCCCCGCCCACCTCAACTGACAAACCTATTACTTTGAATAGGTAGAAACATGTGAATAACAGTCAGTGGGCAGGGCTAGCCTTTGGTGGGTAGAGCTAACACCTGCTCATGAATATGATTTGAGGGGTAAATGCTCTAAAACTGTTGCATCTTACAGAATATGGGGCACAGTGCTGGGAACAGCAGATCTGACACTAGCTTGTGCTGCCCTCAGCAAGGGGGGCACAACCTATGTGACAGGTTCCCTTTAAGCATACAAGCAACTGTGCCTCCTAATGGTCAAGTACCCTAAAGGGACTAAAAATAAAAAGTTAAAGAAAAAACTTATTTGAAGGCTTAAAAATGTTAAATGTTCCGAACACTACTATTTTACATGTAAAAAAACAGGCAGTCTAATCAGTTTAAATATAACTGTATCTATTCCACATTGTGAACGTTGTAGAAAAGAAAAAAAACACCTGAATTTTTACCTTCCCCCTCAAAATGAATGTAACCAAAAACTGGTATTCATCTCAAAAAGGTGTCGATAAAACTACACTTTAGTCTGCATCATACAAATTTGCATATGTCCAAAGACAGAAAAATAAAGCTATTGGTCATAGAAAATCCAGATGGTTTAATACAATTCCAGAGAAACCAAAATATTGTTTCCACTTAATTACTTTTAAAAAATGAAAAGTAATTAAATGGAAACAATATTTTGGTTTCTCTGGAATTGTATTAACCCACAGAATAAAATAAAATATTAATTTATACCTCTGAGTGAACTTCTTAAAAGTTTTTTTCCCCCAATTAATTTTTAGTGGTTTCCCATTAAATTAAATGGTATCATTAAATATATAACTTGTCCTGCATACATCTATGTCAATTAAAAAATAAAAAAGTTATGGTTTTAGAAAGGCGAGGTTATAACTTTTTGCAATCTGAATGCATATGACAGTGCCATTGTAAAATGTCTGTCATATTTGACACAACGATTAAACAGAGGAGCTTTAGTGATTTTTCATACATAAGTAAAATGGCAAATGTGACAGCACCTTTATAGTGGTGTCATTTGCATACAATGTAGAAAACTTATCAAGTTAACTTTCTTTTTTTATAAAGTACAATGTTAACAGGGCACGTTAGCTGAAATTATTTCATAAATGGCATTATGGCAGTGTTTGCTCTTATGAGGTCTTTATTAGCTTTCGTATTCAACCAGTTAGGACATGTATGGCTTCATTATATACCTCTATTTAACAAAAATACAAAGAGCTTTTGGCACATAAAAGTTGGAAAGGTAATGGAAGCATAAGTGACAGTATATACAGTATATATTTTTTGTAAATATTGTAATATTGTATATAACTTGTATAACAGAGTGTAAATTTGGTGTGCCCTCAAAATAACTCATTACACAGCCATCAATGTCTAAACTAAAGTGAGCACATCCCTCCACGGTGTCATGTGACCCATAAGTGATACAAGGTCTCAGGTGTGAATGGGGAACAGATGTGTTAAATTTGGTGTTATTGCTCTCACTCTGGTCACTAGAAGCTCAATATGGCACCTCATGGCAAAGAATTGTCTGAAGATTTGAAAAAAAGAATTATTTCATTACATAAAGATGGCCTAGGCTATATGAAGATTGCCAACACCCTGAAACTGAACTGTAACATGGTGGTCAAGACCATCCAGTGGTTTAACAAGACAGGTTCCACTCAGAACAGGCCTCACTATGGTCGACCAAAGAAGTTGACTGCACGTGCACAGCTTCATATCCAGAGATTACTATTCCAGAAGGAAGATTCTTTTAACCCCTTAACGCCGAAGCCAGTTTTGGCCTCTCTGACAGAGCCCCATTTTTTAAATCTGGCATGTGCCACTTTATGTCAGAGATTGTTTTCTCGTGACATATTGTACTTTAATATAGTAAGAAATTTTGGTCCAAAAAGTCCTTGCTTTTTTTGTGAAAAATATCAAAGCACAATTTGAAAAATTTACCAATTTTAAACTTCAAAAATTTCTGCGTGTAAGACAGATAGTTATTCCACTCAAAATAGTTTATAACTAACATCTACCATATTACTACTGTAGTTTGGCATCATTTTTTTAAATGTCTTTTTTTTTTCCAACATTAGGGGGCTTAGAAATTTAGAAGTAATTTTCAAGAAAATTCACAATATGCATTTTTTTAGGGACCAGTCCAGTTCTAACAAGACTTTGACTGGCCTGTATGTTAGTTACCCCCATAAATCACTCCATCTAAGAAACTACACCCCTTAAAGTATTTAAACCAGCATTTAGGAAGTTTATTA
The DNA here is from genome assembly GCA_025379985.1 of Phyllomedusa bahiana. Lineage (NCBI taxonomy): Eukaryota > Metazoa > Chordata > Amphibia > Anura > Hylidae > Phyllomedusa > Phyllomedusa bahiana. Next base: position 4,251 of record JAODAL010007991.1, on the reverse strand, counting down.
ACCCATTAGGTGTTTCACAGGAATTAAAGCAAAGTGGAGGTGAAATTAAAAAAATTTCGTTTTTTTTTGCAGATTTTCAATTTTTATCCATTATTCACAAGAAACTGGTAGACTGATCGGGAAATGCAGCTTAATATTGATTCCCCAGATTCTGCTGTGTTCAGAGATATCCCATATGGAGCCCTAGTGTGCTATTTGGCTCAACCACAAGCCTCAGAGTAGGAATAGCACCTACTGGACTCTAGGGTCTCTTTTTCATCCCAATTTTATTTAGGCGTCATTTCAGGTTTGCGGACACCCTAAGGTGCTAAAACTTAATAAACACCCCTAAAAAGACCCCATATTGGAAACCACACCCCTTAAAGAATATATCAGGGTGCAGTGAGTATATCGACCCCCACAGGTGTTTTCACAAATTTTTTTAGTGTTAAGCTGTGAAAATGAAAAAAATAATTTTTCAACAATTTGCAATTTTAGCTGAAAATGTTTTAATTTTTACAAGGAATTCTGGAAAAAAAGCACCCACAATTTTGTTACACAATTTCTTCCAAGTTCGGCAATACCCTACATGTGGGTGTAAACTGCTGTTTGGGCGCATGACAGGACATATAAGGGAGGGAGTGTTATTTGGCTTTTGGAATGCAGATTTTGGTGGGTGCCATGTCGCATTGTCAAGCCCCCATAGTACCCATAGTACCCATAGTACCAGAACAGGTGAAACCTTCCAGACGTCACCCTATTTTGAATTCAACAACTCTCAGGGATCTCATTTAGGGGTGTATTGTGCATTTTGGGTGCACAGGTGTTCCATAGTTTTTTTTTCGCATTGGGCCATGAAAATGGGTGGGAAAAACGCAGTTCCGACATTTTTTGGGGGGCTTCAATTTTACAGTGTTCGCTGTGAAGTGTAAATGAGTGGATAACTTTACTATGGGAGTCGGTACAATTGCAATGATATAAATTTTATATAGTTTTTTGTTTTATTACTTTTACACAATAGAAATAGGTCTATAAAAAATTGCATTTTTATGTTGTCCTATTCTGATTGCCATAACGTTTTTATTTTTCTGTTTACGGAGCTGATTATGGGCTTATTATGAATACAACCATATACTGTCACATACTGAAGCAGAGCATGATCCCCTAATTTGGAAACTGGGGGGTAGGACAGTATGCCAATAGGGTAACAACCCCAAACACACCTCCAAAACAACCACTGCCTTGCTAAAGGAAATGAGGGTAAAAGTGCTGGACTGGCCAAGCATGTCTCCAGACCCTATTGAACATCTATGATGCATCCTAAACAGAAGGTGGAGGAGCGTAAAGTCTCTAACATCCACCAGTTCTGGGATGTAGTCATGGATGAGGGAAAGGGAATTCCAAGTGGCAATCTGTGATGCTCTAGTGAACTCCATGCACAAGAGAGTTAAAGGGGTTGTCTTACTACGAAGATCATAGTTGAAAATGTGGGGACCAAAAATCTAAGGATGTACGTCCTTGGTAACTATTGGCAAAGTGCTACGGTTTTAGAGAACAGGCTGGTTTACATGTGCTTAGCAACGGTGTTTGTTTACAGGTCGGGAAGCATTCTGTCCTGCCCAGGTCGTGCACATGCAAAGGAAAGGCAGTGAAGAGGAGAGGCTGGGATGTGTGTATTGGCAGGCAAGGAGGAGAAGCAGTGAGAGGACATGCAGGGGGGTTGTGTGTATTGCATCCTCTTCACTGCCTCTCCTCCATGCCTGTCAATACACACATCCCTGTGGCTGCCAATACACCCTCCCCCGCTCTTCACTGCCTCTTTTCCTTGCATGTCATTGCCAATACACACAACTCCCCTGCATGTCCTCTTCACTGCTTCTCCTCAGTGCCTGCCAATACACACAACCCTGCCCCTCCTCTTCACTGCCTTTCCTTTGCATGTGCATTCTTGTCCACGACCTCAGCGGGACAGAATGTTTCCCCGAAAAGGAAACAAACATCGTTGCTAAGCACATGTAAACCAGCCCATTCTCTAAAACCGAAGCACTTTGCCAATAGTAACCAAGGACGTAGATCCTTCGATTTTTGATCCCCACATTTTCAACTATAATCTTCGTAGTGAGACAACCCCTTTAAGGCAGTGCTGGAAAATATTGATGGCCACACAAAATATTAACACTTTGGGCACAATTTGTCTATTTTCACTTAGGGGTGTACTCACTTATGTTGCCAGAGGTTTAGACATTGATGGCTGTGTGTTGAGTTATTTTGAGGGCACACCAAATTTACACTGTTATATAAGCTTGTAACTGACTACTTTACATTTTATCACAGTGTTGTATATTCAGTGTTGTCCCATGAAAAGATATTACAATATTTACAAAAATGTGAGAGATGTACTTACTTTTGTGAGATATTCCCTGAAGACAACCCTTTTTAAAATGAAGCAGGTACTGTGAACGAATTGATGCTGACGTTCCAGCTTCACAAAAAAAATGACTGAAAGTTTTGGAGTAAGTTATGGCTCACTATACATTTCGTATATAATCTAACTCATTTGTAAATGAGTAAATACTTCAGTGACTTAAAATTTTCATATAGGTCTGCATGTTATTTATAGGGATTGTCTATAAGTGGGATTTCTTGCCTTTTAAATGGGGTTGAGACCATCAGTTGTGTTGTTCAGAAGTCAGGTGAATACACAATAGAATTTCTATTATGGCAAGAAAAAAGCAGCTAAGTAAAGAAAAACGAGTGGCCATCTTATTTTTAGAAAAAAAGGGTCAGCCCGGGCCCAAAAAAAATTGGGGGAAATTTTGAAATTTGCCCCCAAGGGGCAAGGGAAAAAAAACCTTTAAACCCAAAACAAAAAATGGCTCACATGAGGACCGCCCGGGAAAAGGAAAGACCAAAGTCACCTTTCTGCTGCGGGAGGATAAGTTCATCGGTAAACCACCTCAAAAAATTAACAGAAAGCTCAGATTAGAAAACCGGGTCAATGCCAGACAGAGTTCTAGAAAGAAAAATCTCAACAAAAACTGAAAAGAGGAAAACTGTTTTGAGAAAGGGTTCCCGGGTTTAAAATAGGGGGGAAAAACCACTGCTAAGGACAGGCAAAAAGCGAAGGGGACTTGTTTGGGCAAAAGGGAACGAAGGTTTGGACATTTAACCATGGAAATCTGTGCTTTGGTCTGATGAGCCAAATTCGAGTTTTTGGGTTTCCCAACCCCCGTGTCTTTGTGCGACCAAAAAAGGTGAACTAAGGGGTTCTACGCCTGGTTCCCACCGTAAAAGCATGAGGTTTTATGGTGTTGGGTGCTTTGTGGTGCCCCACTTTTGGGGGGGATTTATTAAAAATTTTAAAGGGAAATTCTAAACCAGAGGGTTTAACCCACGACCCTTCAGCGGCATGCAAATTCCACCCGGTTTTGGGGGTTTATTGGACCATCTTTTTTTTTTTAAATGGGACAAGGGCCCCCAAAAACCCTCCAGACTGTGAAAAAGGCTATTTGACCAAGAAGGAGAGGGGGGGGTGTTTACCCCAAATGCCCGGGCCCTTCCACAGTCCCCCAAACCCTAAACCCAATCAAATGGTTTGGGGGTGGGGGGGGCCCGCAGAGTAAAGGGCCAAAAAGGCCGACAAGTGCTAAGAAACTCTGGGAACCCTTCAAGCTGTTGGAAAAACCTTTTCAGGTGTCCCTTTAAATCATCAAGAAAATCCCAAGAGGTGCAAAGCAGTAAAAAAGAAAAAGGGTTTGGTACTTTGAAAAACCCTGGGAATAAAAAAAATATTTTCAGTTTTTTCCCACACTTTTTTGTTAAGAAATAAATTCCCCAATGTGTTAATTCATATTTTTTGATCCCTTTTCAGTGTAAATCTATTTTTTTTTATAGTCATCACAATACAGAAAAATTTTAGGAATTAGAAGGTGTGCCCAACTTTTGGTCTGTACTTATGTTTCTAAACACTTTGGGGCGACATGCCCCAACTCCCCAAACGCCGGTTTTTGTTCTTTTTGGGCGGAAAAACCATTTTTTCCCCAAAAATTTTGGGGCTGTAAATGAATTTTTTAAAACCAAAAACTGGGGCTTTTTTCGGCGGGAAGGGAAATTGTAATGCCCCCTAAATTTGGGCACGTGAGCCCCCCGTCGGGGAATGCCCCCTATTGGGGGCCCCTTCATTTGTTATGCGCCCCCGGTCGGGAAATGAGCCTCGATAGCGCATATTTATTTTCTCCCAATGTTTTCAAAGTCCCGATGTTGGGCAGTGCG